>JAZAVI010000838.1:0-75813 GCA_036326025.1 Chrosomus eos
TCATTATAGGAAGTGTTCCCGGTTGCGGTTGACCTATATGCCGCCTAACAAACATTTAACATTTGAATAAAATAAAGTAATAATTTGCTCATTGTATGCCAGGTTAAAACGATTTTTTTTAAAATTCTAGATTTAAACTGAGAGTATCTGCTTCCAAAACAAGGCTAGGAAGACTATTTCAGGGTTCGGGTGCTGAATAGGAAAATGATTTACTGCCTGCAGTTGATTTTGATATCCTAGGCATTATTAATGGCCAGAATTTTGAGATCGCAACAGAAGGACTATAAGGACTATAATGTGTTAAGACCTCGCTCAAGTACTGAGGAGCTAAACCATTTAGTGATGTAATTTTAGGGAGCCAGTTGCAGTCTTGACAAAACCGGGCTAAAATGGTCATACTTCCTGGTTAAGAACTCTAGCGGCAGCATTTTAGACCAGCTGGAGTTTGTTTATTAAGCACACAGGACAACCACCCAGCATTTCAATAATCTAGCCTTGAGGTCAAGAATACATGAACTATCTTTTCCACATTTGTCATTGAGAGCTTATGTCGAAATTTCGATATATTTTTAAGATGGAAAAATGCGGGTTTACAGATACTAGACACGTGGCTTTCAAATGAAAGATTGGTATCAAAGAGCACAATCAGGTTCCTAACCGATGATGAAGACTTGAAAGAGCAGCTGTGTTAGACAGTATTCTAGGTTATTAGTAAAGAATAAAGAGAAAAATAATGAATTATCAAAATATTAGGATTGGAAAGTATAATTTAAAAATCACATACTGCTTAAGTAATTGTATTTTATTACAAAGTAATAAAATAACTTGTTCTCCTTCACATTGATGCTTCAAATTCCAGTCCAAAGTCCAACCACCATTAAACCAGACTATAAAAAGAAGACTATTAAGACAGAAGAGATGACAGAAACCATTGAAATATTCCTGGTAAAATAAAAAAAGCATGTACAAAACAGATGACAAGAGAAAATGGATTCCTAAATATTAATTTAGGCCTATGTTGTGGATTTTGACTCACAGTAAATATGTGCAAAACATTGCTGAACTGAAGTGGGGAAAAGACAATTTTATCAATATAAAGTCGCTTAATTGGGTTTCACCAAAGATTTCTGTCATCACTTACTCGCCCTAATGCTGTTCCAACCCACAATGGCTTTCTTTCTTCTGTGGAATATTAAATTATGTCCATACAATGAAAGTCAGCGGTCACTAAACTGCTTACTTACTATCTAAATATTTTGTGTTCTGTAGAATAACTGTCCCTTTACAAATCAAGGCAAATGACACAGACACAATAAAACAAAGTAAATCTATTTTTTTTACAGCATTTAATAATCTTGATTAATGTTACATATTTTGTATCAGTCCCTGATGTTTTCAAATAGGAAAAGCCCCTTAATTTAGGCATAAGAGGTTGAACTTCCACAAAACTGAGACCTGCAGCAAAACAACATCTTTAAATTGTTTTAACATCATTAAATGTGTTCTGTTATAGTCTGAGCAAGTCCGAGTGGAGACCCAGATGCAGTGGTTCGGCTGAAACCATAACAAACAGGACGAGACCAGAGACCTGTAAACTCAACACTAATCCATTATCCTCATCATTTCAGTTCACACCATCATTTGAAAAAGAAAAACAATCTGTCTAAATAAATATATCAAACATAATGGCCCATTGAACACACATGACTATGTTGTGAATTAGCATGTATAGTGTGGTTAAAAGGAAATTATGACCTGTGCTGTTGCTTGCTGTAAATTAGCAATATTTTTTCCCATAATTTCTATTCACATGGTTCCATAAGAGAAGAATGGCGGGGACATATGATTTTGGCCTCATCAACGATGTGTTTAACGTGTTTAACGAGATAAAAACAATTATACTCTGCTGACCGAAGATGAGGGGCAGACGGAGACATGATGTTTGTGCTTCAAGGTTCCCAAAACAACAGCTGTACGAGAGCCTCCTAACGCTCATCACTGATGCTGATTTCATTAAAGTCTCTTTCAGACTGTTTGCTGAGCACACAGACGAAGTGTTCAGGCTTTTATCGCATTTTCCATTAAAACTATCTATCAGATTTGCACGCTGCTTTTCCCCGCGGCTGATGCTCGCCTAGGATTTGTTATGAAAAAGACAAAAGTAACGCTTCCTCTTCGTGTTTTTTAATCTCTAACGAAAGCCCAGAACCTCTGCTTGGAGTTCACTTAGTTTTGACTGTGACAAACTATTTAACAGCTCCAGTTTTGCCCCAAATGTAAGAGAAGAAAACACACGCGTCAGCGAGCAGCAGACACCGAGCGGGGCAGGTTGAGTCTACGAGGTTCTCATGCGTTATTTAAGACCGCAACGCCGCTCGAGCGCTATTCAAAACATTTCTTAAACCAGATAGAGTTTGAAAGACTACAGACAGATCATAGCGAGAGAGAAATGGCAGAGACCGCCCCAGCCCCCGCTACTGCAACCCCGGTGAAAGCGCCCAAGAAGAAGTCTGCTGTGAAAGCCAAGAAAGCAGGTCCAGGCGTCGGCGAGCTGATCGTCAAGGCTGTGTCCGCATCCAAGGAGAGGAGCGGTGTGTCCCTCGCCGCCCTGAAGAAAGCGCTCGCTGCCGGTGGATACGATGTGGAGAAGAACAACTCCCGCGTCAAGATCACCATCAAGAGCCTGGTGACTAAAGGCACTTTGGTTCAGGTCAAAGGGACCGGTGCTTCCGGCTCCTTCAAGCTCAACAAGCAGCAAACCGAAACCAAGAAGAAACCCGCCAAGAAAGCGGCTCCTAAAGCCAAGAAGCCCGCAGCCAAGAAACCCGCTGCCGCTAAGAAGCCCAAAACTGCAGCAGCAAAGAAGCCCGCCGCTAAGAAATCCCCGAAGAAGGTGAAGAAACCCGCCGCTAAAAAGGCAACGAAGAGCCCCAAGAAGGCAAAGAAACCCGCGAGTCCTAAGAAAGCAGCGACTCCTAAGAAAGCAGCCAAGAGTCCGAAAAAGGCAAAGGCTGCAAAACCCAAAACGGCGAAACCTAAAGCAGCAAAACCTAAAGCTGCCAAGTCTAAAAAGGCAGCTCCAAAAAAGAAATAAAAATGTACTGTTTGTTCCCCAACGGCTCTTTTAAGAGCCAACCACTAACTCTGAGTAAAGAGCAATATGTATTTGAATGATTTGTTAATTCTGGAATCAAATCGCAAAGATGTTACTTTCGACCACTTAGACTCATGCAATCAAACAAGTCACCAAGTTTAGGTTTAGGTATATATAGGTTTAGGTTTATTGATAAGAAAATGGCCAAAAAGCTTATGAGGGTTCAAACAGTGATCACAGTCCAAATATGATTGTGTGTAACAGTACGTAATATACACACAATAGGCTGGGAGAAATTTGGCAATACAGACAACACCACACAAAATAATATTGATAAACTTAAATTACATTTAGGATAATACTACTTTACAGTATCAGATCTGGACAATGTGAACAGAATATAGTCTGAAATGTGTAGCACTTCTGGTAGGACCAGCGTATAATATCCATTTTTGTACTTATTTGAAATTTCGATCAAACATTTCAGTGATTTCATCTTTTCAAGTCTTAGTCAAACACTCTGATAGTATTCCCGCCAAAAAGGGGGTTGGGCTTTGGAAGGAAGTTGAGTGATTGGTTTGAAACTTATCGCAGTCTAAACCAATGGGCGACTGGCACTCTCGTTTAAGACAGTATGTGGAGACAGCGCTGAACTTTTTTTATCCCTTATATTCAGTCTGTTGTAGTAGCTGATTTTAAAATGAGTGGAAGAGGTAAAACCGGGGGAAAGGCTCGCGCTAAGGCCAAGACTCGCTCTTCCAGGGCGGGACTGCAGTTCCCCGTCGGCCGTGTTCACAGGCTTCTCCGCAAAGGCAACTATGCCCAGCGCGTCGGTGCCGGAGCTCCGGTGTATTTGGCCGCTGTGCTCGAGTATCTGACCGCTGAGATCCTGGAGTTGGCTGGAAACGCCGCTCGGGACAACAAGAAGACCCGCATCATCCCTCGACACCTGCAGCTGGCGGTGCGCAATGACGAGGAGCTGAACAAGCTTCTGGGTGGCGTGACCATCGCTCAGGGTGGTGTGTTGCCCAACATTCAGGCCGTGCTGCTGCCCAAGAAGACCGAGAAGCCCGCGAAGGGCAAGTAAACTGACCGAAGCTTCTCTCAAAACCAAAGGCTCTTTTAAGAGCCACTCAATTTCTCCATGAGAGTGATTTAATTTTTTTTTTCTTCAAAAAGTTCGTTAAAAAAAGTGGCTAAAAATTCCAGTAAATTTAGTTATTGAACTATATAATGCTATGCTATAATGCATATTTTTGTACTGAACTGAACCCTCTTTTCCATAAAAAAATTAAATTCAATGACAGTATTTTTTTAATTCTTAAATCTTACTAAATATCCATAGAGAATTTAATGAGTAACATGGTTTGTTATCCAGTCTCCCCACTCTTTTTGTAAGAATTTAATAAATGTACTATGAAAGTGCTTGTTTTATTAGCATGGTTAAAAATATTTAAACTATATTTATATCAATACAAAGAAATGAAATGGTTAAGTATATGTACTAGTATTAGTAGCGAGTCCAACTCTACACTTTCAATATTTTAAAAATCAATCGCAGGTTTTGCTGTACAAATGTATACCTGATTTCGCCTATTCTATTTTCATGTTTACAAAGAGAAACAAAAGATGTTCGGGCGGGAACCACAAACTGTCTTTTGTTTGAAAACAGGAGGCGAACAGCCATTGGCCAACTGTCATTTACAGACGTGGGCCAATAACCAATCGAATGCCTCTGAAGCAAAACCATCCAATGAGCGCATGGCAACCTTACGCTTAAAAAGCGCTGTGTTCTGCTGAACTACTCATTCATTCGTTGTTCTGTTGTTAGCAGTAACTAAACTCCTTGGAAACAATGGCAAGAACTAAGCAGACCGCTCGTAAGTCCACCGGAGGAAAAGCCCCGAGGAAGCAGCTGGCCACTAAAGCCGCCCGTAAGAGTGCACCCGCTACCGGTGGCGTTAAGAAGCCTCATCGCTACAGGCCCGGTACCGTGGCGCTGAGAGAGATTCGCCGTTATCAGAAATCTACTGAACTGCTGATTCGCAAACTGCCCTTCCAGCGTCTGGTGAGAGAAATCGCTCAAGATTTCAAGACGGATCTGCGCTTCCAGAGCTCGGCTGTCATGGCCCTGCAGGAGGCGAGCGAGGCTTATTTGGTGGGTCTGTTTGAGGATACCAACTTGTGCGCCATCCACGCCAAGAGAGTCACCATCATGCCCAAAGACATCCAGCTGGCCCGCCGCATCCGCGGAGAGCGCGCTTAAATACACAGCAGCTCTCACAACCCAAAGGCTCTTTTAAGAGCCACCCCAATGTCTCTATGAAAGATGATTTCCATATCACGGTGTTTTTAAATTTGATCATGCATGCCACGGAAATCTTATAAATAAAATGTTATTTTTCTGTATTACTTCTAAAAAGCAAATCAAAGGGGATTAATGAAAGTTTTTTTTGTTCTTTTGTTAGCCTACTATATTTAAAGACATTTAATATATTTAGTTACTTATCCTCATCTTTTCCCTTACCTGTAACAAATCCTTTCCTCGCGGGTTAAAACTGATCAAAGCTCTGTAATTTTAACTAACTTTTGATTGATTTTCCCAGAAAAAAAAAAAAAAACTTGTCTATTTGTAATACAATCGCGGTTTTTGGTTTATATATTATACAGTCTATCGTTATCAATATTACTGAAATCTTACTTATTTCCAGTAGTATCAAAAGACTGACCTCGACTTGGAAATACACAACAAGTGACGTAAATAGAACCGCCCATGAATGTGGTTTCAACTAGGTCCGCTAGCTCACTATAAACTCCTCTTCCCCTATGACCGTCTATTATTTGTTGTTGTGAGAAGAGTATCTGTCGTAATGTCTGGAAGAGGAAAAGGGGGTAAAGGACTCGGGAAAGGAGGCGCTAAGCGTCACCGAAAGGTTCTTCGCGATAATATCCAGGGAATCACTAAACCCGCTATTCGTCGTCTTGCTCGACGTGGCGGCGTCAAGCGTATTTCTGGGCTGATCTATGAAGAGACGCGCGGTGTGTTGAAGGTGTTTCTGGAGAACGTCATTCGTGATGCTGTGACTTACACTGAACACGCCAAGAGAAAGACCGTCACCGCCATGGATGTTGTGTACGCGCTGAAGCGACAGGGACGCACCCTGTACGGGTTCGGCGGTTGAGAGATTCACGAAGAAGAAAAACCCAACGGCTCTTTTAAGAGCCACACACATTTTACACACAAAGACCGACTTTCTAGATGGTGAAATTGTTAGTATTATAGTGCTGTAAATTAATTATATGTTTTTGTCTTAAACTGTGCTTAATTCTCTATAGTACATAATCTATCAATGAAGAAATAATTGTTTTTCCTGTTTCAAATTGACACTAACATTATTAATACACATTTGTTTCGTTTAATTTTTAAAAGTTTGTTGCTTCAAAAAGCTTTACCACAACGGATAAATTCAAACATATGGCCTTTTCATGTATACAAAACATGTATTTAATGAACATCAGTTTCTTTATCCAGACACTTTAACAAACACATTTATCTAGTTTTTAATTTATTAAATATGTCATGTTATAAAAAGTAACATTTCATATCCAGCTGTCGCTTTCATACATTGTACCACAGTGGAACACAAGTAATACCAAACCATCAAATCAAGTTATTATCTTCATCTTCACTCTCTCCCTGCTGGATTCACTGTCACTATAAGCTCATCTTCCTCATCACAGTATGACTCCTCATCCTCACACTCATCCACTGACAGTTGTGTTTGATACCTTTTTTAAATGCTATAGAAAATGTGTAGGTACACTATGTGAAGTATACTATTCTTATAAGTGCATTAACAATTCAATATTGAGAGAAATCGAATTTAAAGAAATGGACCCTGTGGGTCATGTGACCACTTTTCTCTGCACTTTCATTGATTTGTATTTGATTTCTACCACGAGATTTCTACCATAAAAAAAAATTAAAAAAATAGACCATGTTGACTGGGGGCAACACCATACCATGCATAGAGGGTTAAGTTATTTCTAAAGCAAATAAAAATTAAAGATAAAAATAAAAGTTTTAACTGTAAATATTAAATTACCGTATATTCATAATAAAAGGTGCTATTTCTGCTTTAAATAAATGTTAAAATTATATAGAATCCTCTGCATATGAAAGAACTCTGAAATGATTCACAATAATCCACTTATTAATTCCAGGAAAATGCGGGAAAATGAAACAAAGAAGTGGAGCTGGATGTGGGGGATGGCAGTTGTCGATGGGCGTGATTAACATTTCAAAGCTTCTGATTGGATCGCCTGCAATTCAGTGAATGTTTTATGTGACCAATGAGATCGTTCTATGGGTTGGTCCAGGAAGACTTCCAATCACAGAGGCTCGCTCTTCCCTTTCGACATTAGCATAGAGCAGTGAATAAATCACGCCTGTAGTGATTCAGCGTTATTGTTCTGTGAGGATCATCGAGCGAAGCATCATGCCTGAACCAGCGAAGTCCGCACCCAAGAAGGGCTCGAAGAAGGCCGTCACTAAAACCGCCGGCAAGGGCGGAAAGAAGCGCAGAAAGTCCAGGAAGGAGAGCTACGCGATCTACGTGTACAAAGTCCTGAAGCAGGTTCATCCCGACACCGGGATCTCCTCCAAGGCGATGGGAATCATGAACTCTTTCGTCAACGACATCTTCGAGCGCATCGCCGGTGAAGCGTCTCGTCTCGCTCACTACAACAAGCGCTCCACCATCACATCGAGAGAGATCCAGACCGCCGTGCGTCTGCTGCTGCCCGGAGAGCTGGCCAAACACGCCGTGTCTGAGGGCACAAAGGCTGTGACCAAATACACCAGCTCAAAGTAGAGCGAGTCAGATCGACTCAACACAAAGGCTCTTTTAAGAGCCACACATATTATCTGAATTAAGAGCTTTGATCGTAGACTACGTTTTATCCGTCCTTTTGTGTTAATGCCATTACAAACCTACATTTACAACATTTAGCTTTGAATGTTTCTTCTGCACAATCATCTCTATTTTACAGTAGCAGAAACTCTTCTGAGACGGCAGTGATTCTGAAGCTCCGATCAATCCGCTCCTGAAAATACTCTCAGCACTATTGTAGATCCTGCAGCTGTAGAAGAGGAAGATGCTGATGATGAGAAACTTGTGCTCGAGTAGTGCTGGGATTTACAGACACGATCATGTCAACATTCACATCTTCCTCAAACACAAACCACAGATCAGATTTCCACTGTGAGTAACATTTATTATGAGCTTCATAATGCAATCATCATTAGAATTACTATATAGTTTTACTCAATGATTCTCTTTTAGTCTCTTAGTCAAGACTATAAAAAAAAAATTCATTAAATTATTAAAAGTAATTTGATTATAGTCTGATAAGAGGCAAGTACTGAAGTTTCAACTCTTTCTGAGTATTTGAGTCTGTTATAAACTGCTGAGTCCCTGAGTGTCTTTTAAGGGAAACTGTCAACAAAAAATTTGAATTATGAAATGCTTTCAAATGATTTAATTACAGCCACTACATATAAAGATTTATTCAATTATGACTGAAACATTAAGACACTTGTTTTTTAACTAGATGGTTTACAAATGTTAAAAAAAAACAAGAAAAACACCTTTACCAAATGTATTAATTCCAACAGTTATTCATTTACACAGAATAAAAACTGTTATGTATGATTAATAATTACTCAAACAAGCGAACTAGAACAAGCAACAGTCTCATTGTCAACTATTGAAGAACAGATTAACAACACAAGGTTATGACAAATATAAAACTTATAAGAACAAACTACAATATTTTCAAACCATGTTAAAGGACAAAATGCAGACATTTAAACATGTGGACAGAATGAACTCTTTAATATGAAACTGAAGTTTCTTCCTCTGTTACGGTGTACTGACTTTGGTCTTGGTTTTGGAAATTTTAAACATAGCTTCAGTGAGTGAATATATATATATTATTATATATATATATATATATATATATATATATATTATATATATATATACATACATATACATATATATATACATAATACATACATATACATACATTCATAATATATATATATATATATATATATATATATATATATATAGAGAGAGAGAGAGAGAGAGAGAGAGAGAGAGATCAGACAGACGTTTTACCTCTCGCTCTGTAACATTTGAAAAGCAGCACGACTGTCGCTAGCAGATACGGAGAAGCTGCCAGAAGAAAACTGAGGATTTTGAAGACAGAAATCTGACCTGAACGTGACACTGAAAAACAGAAACACAAGAACATTATTCAGCAACATTAAAGAGCTCTGAAGGGCTTTCAGAAAGTTTCTCGAGGAACCCAAAGTTTTGTGAGTGAATATTTTGAAATATTTTTCCTCCGTCTCATCACCATTTTCCCTTTTAGAGCTCTGTATTAAATTAATAGTTCATTGAAATAAATATATATTCTGCCAAATTTACTGACTTTCATGTTTTTCAAACCAAAATTTCTTTCTTGTGTGGAAAATAAAATTTTATTTTGTTTTCCCCCAACAACCCCCAACAACATCCAAATACCTTCATTTATGTTCCACTAAGAAAGAAAGAAAGAAAGAAAGAAAGAAAGAAAGAAAGAAAGAAAGAAAGAAAGAAAGATCATAAAAAAGAAATAAGAGACAGAGACTCATATATTAATATTGTGGAGTCTCTCATCTGATGCTCATGAATAAAATAACCTCTGACTGAGATCCAGCTGTGGAGAGACTGTCCTCTCTCTGTTTTACAGGAGTAGAAACCCTCATGTGCCTTTGAGACAGTAGTGATGCTCATCTCTCCTGTCGTCTGATTCTGGATCAGTGATCCGTCTTTATAGAAATCAGCGCTGAGGATCGGGGAGTTTGTAGATCGATGTAAACAGTGTAGAGTCAGAATCTCTCTCTCAATCACAGGATCAACAGAAGTCTCCAGAATCACCTCACCGTCTACAAACACAAGATATGTGTGTTTAATACTGTAAATAGGAAGAAAACAATACATAATCAAAATATTGATATGATGAATTGAATTTGTACTTTTTACTTCCTGAGCTTTTTATATTAGTCCTGTCTAGTCTTACCTGATCTTATAAGAAAACATATATTGATTATAAACATTATTATGTTGTAAGAGTGATTGGACTCACCATGTACAGTGATGTTTCGAGGACGCCGTTTCTCTCCAGATTCAGACTCACACCAGTACACTCCAGTGTCAGATGTGCTGAGAGAGTCGATTACACATCGAGATCCTGTTTGTTTTGCACAAGTTTGTGTGTCTTTGTCTGTGTATCTTCTCACTGTCCATCCAGCAGAGTTACTCTGATCCTCACAGCTCAGAGAGAGAGAGTCAGAGGAGAAGTGTTGACTTCTGCTGGGATTGATGACCAGAGACACTGAAGCAGAAACACCTGAAAAGAGGAAAATCTCCATCAAAACTGACAGCACAGAGACTGCAGTGAAACACAGATCCGGATGTGCACAAGCATAAACCCTCACCAGTGATCCACAGTGTGTGTGAGCTGCTGTTGTGTGTGTGATAGGCTGGTCGTCCTCTCTCTGCTCTGCACGTATAAACTCCTGTGTGCTGTAGAGCAGCAGGACTGAGAGTGTAAGATCCTCCAGCTCCTCTGCTGCTGTCTGACAGATGATCATGATCTCTGAACCAGCTGAACGTCCAGCCTGTAGAGGAGCCTGAAACCTCACAGATCAGAGTCACTGATTCTCCTTCAGTCAGCCACGGCTGTGACTGAGACACTCGCACTGATGCCTGAGCTTCAGCTGAACAAAACATCATGAGTTACAGAGCCGTAGAGAAACTGATGGAGAAGCTGATCACAACAAACACAAACTCACCTGATACAGTCAGTGTAACAGCATCACTGCGCTGAGAGCTGTGAGTGTGTATCTGTCCTGTACAGGTGTATTTACCGCTGTGAAAGAGATCAACACTGCTGATGTTCAACTCTTGTGTTGAGGTTCGGCTGACAGTGTTTTTATATTGGTTGTTGGTTCCCTCTATTTCCCATCTGTATGTCCACTCAGTGTCTCCTCCCCACTTTATATCACATCTGAGAGTGACTGTTTCTCCTCTAAACACTCGTTCATCAGGTCGTACCGTCAGCACAGCTTTAGGACTCTCTGTACAAACACAGATTATTGCATTTATAGTTTCAGAAGTTGTGTAGATATTGTCTCTGATCTGTATTTGTAGCATCACACACTACAGTCTCTCTCACCTGTAACATTTACCCACAGTGCATCACTGTATTGTGTGTAATAGACTGGTTTCCCTCTTTTAAAACTTTTCTAAACTTTAATGTATTTTTCTGGTCGTGTATAAAGTGCAGTTTTGACAGTGACAGCCATATTGTTTATTTAGCAAAATATATTTTCCACTTAAAAGTTGGTTGCAATCCACCATTAATCAAGAGAAGAAGAAGAAGCAGAATTCTCAGGTCATTCTCAGGTGTGCTAATTTTGAAACTTTGGTGTAAATGTTGGATAAAATGCATCTTAAATCTAATGTTTGATAAACTGCAAATCATAGTACAAAAGTACAAAACAATGACAAGATCGCCTGCAAAGTCGTCACCTTGATTCATATAGCGCTTTTTACAAAACAGATAGTTTCAAAGCAGCTTGACAGAGATAACAGGAAAATAATGTTGTAAAATATTGTTAAATATAAAATTAAATGTCCCCAAAAAGCAAATCAAAGCTAGCCTGGTTAAAACCAGACCATTCTCAGTAGTAATTGAGTTATAGTCTGGCAAAGCTTCATAGACAAATCATTTCCAAAGGGCCGTCATCAACGGACGTCGCTCAAATGCCAATTGGATAGACCTAAAACCAATCAAAGCGATGGAGAACGTATGCAGAGAAATGGAGAAACCTCTGAGTGTTGTACTTTGCTCGGTTTTAACAAAAAGGAAACGTTCAAATCGCCTAAAACAGACGCGATAGCTGATTCGAAACATAAAAACGAATGATGTTCCACGGCGGCATCCATCTTTGTAATGTAGACAACAAAATCTGCTTCACTGTCACAGTGCTGTCGTCATCGTGTAAAGCCCGCCCCAACGTTTCTGATTGGTGCCTCGATTTCGACGGATTAGAAATGGGCTTGAATGAGCTCTTTGCCCGACTTACTTGCAGAGCAAATCTAAATTTGCCGGAAGTTGTCTGGGTTTTCCCAGGCTAAAGCAAAGCTGCATTTGTATACTCACAGATTTTCAGTAATTAGCCTACATACAGAAATATGTTTTATGTTTATTAAAAAACTTGAATATTACTGAATAGATGGAATTAAAGTGTAATTAGCAGCCATTAACATAACTATTTTTATCTGTTTCTCAGATCTGTGTTCACATGCGTCAGACAGACAACTTTATCTGTTGTGTTTCTCTATTTTATAAGATCTCTTGCCATGAGTGTTGTGTTTTTAAGATTACACTTAGGCCACATACACAAGAAAGCCAGAGCTTTCCCTATCCAAATTTTTTTTTTCTCGTAAAAATTTTTTTTTGTAAACAGAGTCATCTCAAGAAATATACGCGTACACACAAAACCACTGAAAACGATGTGATATACATGCCAGACCAGTATGTGGCGCTGTAATTCTGCCACAGAGATACACTAAACAAGGAGAAGAAGACTTGGAGTGTGCGGCGCATAACCTTGCGCGCTCTATACGAACCCAAGGCGACAGCAAGGTGAAGATGAAGATTGCTCACCGTAGTAACATAGGAGCACAAGATTTTGCTTTAGTAAAGCCAATAGGCTCAGTAGCTTCTGCAGCACGAACACAAGCATATCATCTGCCATTTTTGCTGATGTTACGTGTGATGTAGCGGTGTGTGACTAATGCTGACACGTGGTGTGATGAGATCATTGTTTCACAAAATGTACGGATTGGCTGTACACACGAAAATGAAATGGTTTCAGAATTGTCCACCCTGGGACCCGGTTTCAAACAATAGTGGTTTCAAGCTCCCAAAATGGCGGATCCGTCTGGACGAAACGGCAATAAAATACAAGATTTGTACGTATACAGCTAAACACGTCTCCGTGTGGACAGGGCCTTAAACTTGAAAATACTTTAGCTTTACAATTTTAAAATTTTTGCATTTTCAGACCTCTACATTCGGTTTAATCAATTTTCTCATTCAAATAGGTTGTAACACAAGAACAGAGCTAATTAAATAAAAAGAGAAGTGACAACTGTATTTATCAGCAGTGTGAATGAGAGTACAAGTCTCTCGATTGGTTTTGTGATCATGAAGTAGAGAGAGTTTAAGAGGACAATGATGTTGAACTCACCCTTCACAGAGAGAGAAACAGCAGATCTTGATGTTGATGAGTTTGGTCTTCCATCTCTCTGTCCTTTACACCAGTATTGACCCTGATCAGACTCAGTAGCTCCTCTGATAGTGACAGTGTCTCTGTTTACAGTGCAACGCTCAGACGTCTGTAATATCACACTGTCTTTATACCACTCATATCTCCAGTCACTGTGATCAGAGTTTCACACACTTCAAATTGACTGTTTCTCCAGTGAATACAGGACTGTCTGGTGTCACAGTCACTGCAGATGTGGGTAAATCTGAGAAGAAAGGCAGAAACACAAACTAAGAGAGTCAAACAGTCTGGCTGAGGACAGATGATCAAGTCTCAAAGCTTGTTTGCTACGCTGACGGTTACATTAATCTCAGATAATCTGAAGAGCAGAAGCTCATGAATGAACTGAACATGTCTGGAGGATAAAGATAATGAACTGTGAAAAGATCTGTGATCCTCAACAGCCTCTCACTGTATATAGAGATGTTTACAAACTCTAAACTAACAGAGTCTGTGAATCATTCGGTGTACTTTTTTTTCATAACATTAGTGATCAGAGATGTCTGACAACTGTCAATAAATATTGGAGAGGTTGAAGGTTTTTTTTCTATAAACAGTGTTTGTCTCTAAACAGAAAAGTTGGGTTCTCGTCAGAACTAGTGTACCAGTTAAATGTTACGGTGCTTTTCTACTACCCACCATTAAGGGACACTATTGTTCCTTTAAGTTTAAATATAGGTAGTATACAACTCTATCTGATAGTGGGCTATCAAAAATTACTCCTTTTACCCTCTTTAGTTGTACCAATGGTGCATATACATAGTACATGTTGGGAATAGAAAGGACTAATTTGTCTGCATTATATCTCATATCTCATTGCCTTGGGTCGTCCTGACGGGATATTAATCACGAGGATAAGAACTGTTTTCTGCTTAATGCCTTGTCCACACGGACACAGGTATTTTTATAACCATGACTTTTTTTTTACATGGTTCGGCCGTTCGTCCACACAGAAACGCAGTATCAGGTCACTGAAACCGAACATTTTTGAAACCCCCTGGAAGGGTTTCAGAAACGCCGGTTACAGTGTTGTCTTGTCATGAACTGCAAATCATAATCAAATACAAAACAATGACACAATCGTCTGAAAAGCAAAGCAAAGCTGCATTTCTATATAGACTCACAGATTTGCAGAAAGTACAACCAGAAAAAAAGTAATTACATACAGAAATATGTTTTATATTTATTAAAAAACTTGAATGTTACTGAATATATGGAGTTGAAGTGTAATTAGTTCCAGACCTCTGCATTCGGTTTAATCAATTTTCTCTTTCAAATAGGTTGTAACACAAGAACAGAGATAATTAAATAAAAAGAGAAATGACAACTGTATGAAGATAAAGCCATCAAGTCTCGCAGTGTCTCAATCCGCAAAGGAGCCAGGAGAGACGACATCTTCACAGTGGATGGTGAGGAGATTCCCCGCCTGGCAGAACAGCCGGTGAAAAGCTTGGGAAGGCTATACACAGCTGACCTGTCAGACAAAAACATGGCAGTTTCTGTGACTGCACAGCTCACTGCTGGTCTGAAGAAGATCGACCAATGCCCTCTACCTTGCAAGTATAAGGTCTGGTGCTACCAGTTAACCCTTTTCCATCGCCTTAAAGCTGTGTGACATCCCCTATTCTGCAGTCCTGAAGATGGATGCTAAGGCAAACAATTACATCCGGAAGTGGCTAGGCCTTCCCCGATGCCTGTCAAGGGCAGCTCTATTTGGAAGGAACACCTTGAGACTTCCGTTGAAAACCATCAGCTTGGGCTATAAACTGGAGAAGGTGAGACTGCTGTTCGAACTAAAAGATTCACCTGACCCAGTGGTACAGAGTTCCAAAGTCCATGTCAGAACAGGAAGAAAATGGGATGCATCACAGGCATTAGACCAGGCTTTTGGATGGGGAACAGGGAGGAAAGGAAACAGCTTGTGATTTCGGAAGTTGGGGGGGGGGGGGGGGGATTGGGCAAGGCAGATGGACCACCTGGGAGGCTGTCCATCACGTGGTCTGATCTATGAAAGTTGCTCCAAGCAAGGCTGTTTCTTGATCAGAGCCACGTATGACACTCTCCCAAACCCCCAAAATCTGCACCGGTCCGCTGGTACGGCACAGAAGAACCCTGACAGCTTTGCGGCCACCAATGTCCTAGCCGCCAGCACATCCTCTCTAGCTGCAAGACTGTGCTGACCCAGAGGCGCTACGGGTGGCGTCATGACAGAGTCCTGCGAAAGCTAGCAGAAGCCATCGAAGCACGCAGGTTCGAAGTGAACAGTGCCAGCCCAACAACATCACACCCGCCCATCCAGTTTGTTAGACATGGGGGAGAGGCACGAAGTAGCACAGTGAAAGAGAGGTCCTTGCTGACACCTGGAGGGGAGTGGGTCCTTAGAGCTGACCTGGATCGCCAGTTGAAGTTCCCTCAGGAGATCGCCATAACCTTCCTCCGGCCAGGCATTGCGATTTGGTCCATCTCCACGAAGACTGTCGTTATAGCTGAACTGACCGTGCCATAGGAGGAAGGGCTGAAGGCTGCCTATAAAAGGAAAAAGGAGACTTCCCAGTGGAAGTTGGTTGCAGGGGCGTCACTGGAACCTCCATCCAGCAACTTATTAAGACCCTTGGCATCAAAGGTGTCAAACTGGAGAGAGTTTTCAAAGAGCTGGCAGAAGAGGCAGAGCTTTTGGCTCTGGCTCCGGAAAAAGGACAAGGCTTGGGGTAAGACGGATCCTAAGGCTGGCTGCAGGGGGTGGCAGGGAGACGTCACTGCCGCTGCTCCACCACCCGGATGTGTTCCAGGATTAATGGAGCAAAATATCAGTGAAGGGTGGCTCCCGGCTGATGACCCTGCAGCCAAAAGGCACTGGCGGAAGTGCGTCAGGCAGAAATGGCTTGCAGGTGGTCTCACCTGTGCTTACAACTTTATCAGCAGCTTGAATGAGAGTAAAAGTCTCTTGATTGGTTTTGTTTTGTGATCATGAAGTAGAGAGAGTTTATGAGGACAATGATGTTGAACTCACCCTTCACAGGAGAGAAACAGCAGATCTTGATGTTGATGAGTTTGGTCTTCCATCTCTCTGTCCTTTACACCAGTATTGACCCTCATCAGCCTCAGTAGCTCCTCTGATAGTGACAGTGTCTCTGTTTACAGTGTAATGCTTGACGTCTGTAATAATTTCACTGTCTCTGTCTTTATGCCACTCATATCTCCAGTCACTGTGATCAGACTTTATCACACACTTCAGATTGACTGTTTCTCCAGTGAAAACAGGACTGTCTGGTGTCACAGTCACTGCAGATGTGGGTAAATCTGAGAAGAAAGACAGAAACACAAACTAAAAGACTCAAACAGTCTGACTGAGGACAAATGATCAAGTCTCAAGGCTTGTTTGCTACACTGACGGTTTAATTCATCTCAGATGATCTGAAGAGCAGAAGCTCATGAATGAACTGAACATGTCTGGAGATAATAAACTCTGAAAAGATATGTGATCATCATCAGCCTGTCACTGAATATAGAGATGTTTACGAACTCTAAACTAACATAATCTGACTGCGAGAAAAAACTAAATTATGTTTTATTAACAAAGTTTGTGAGGAGCACGCTCAGATAATTAACACGAGTGGAGAGCACTCAGCAGTTTAGCAGCATCCCTTCGCCACCCCTTCTCCACACTTCTAGTCCTAACCATTTACATACATAGGGGATTACTCTGGAGCTCGGATCCCTCCCCCTGGACAGCACGCCAAATACGCATGAAACTTTACTCCCTCTAATTGTATGCAAGTGTGAACTTGTGAAACTCAAATTTACCTGGTTTTCAATTTCTTTAGGTTAAAGTGATGAAATGATGAACACGCTCACCTGATTCTGTCAGTGTAACTCTATCACTGATCTCTGAGTTTTGTTGGGTTTCAGTCTGACTTCCTCTGCATCTGTACTGACCAGCATGAGACCGATCCATAGATGTGATTATATAGATCGGGTCTTGTCCTGCACTGTAATAGATCTGGTCTGTTCTTCTTCTGTTAACTTGATCTTTATACCAGCTGTAGCTCCAGACTCCTGTCTCCTGTATGTCACATGTGAGAGTGACTCTCTCTCCTCTGAACACACGGACATCAGGCTTCACCTTCACTACAGGTTTGAGTCTCTCTGTGAAATGAGCAAACACACACTTCATGTTTCTTTCACTGAAAAACAAAAAAACTACAAAGTAAAAGAGCACTTACCTCTCACTGTTATCTTTATTGCATTACTGTAGTCTGTGTAATAGTTTCCTTGCTGTGCTCTACACTCGTATGTTCCTCCATCAGAGACGCTCACAGAACTGATAGTTTTAGTTCCTGCATCATCACTGGATTCACAGTTTGAGTCTTTCCTCCAGTGAAACGTCCATCCGGTTGAGCTTCCCACGTCACAGCTGAGAGTAACTGCGTCTCCAGTGAACACTGAACTCTGGGGCTTTACAGTCAGAATCGGGTTATCTGTAAGTGAAGAGTGTTGAGCTCATTTATAGTGTTATTGGTCATATTTTTCAAAATTCTTCTGTTTTTAGGGCAAAGCCCTATTATAGCCCCTATTGTATCCGTTAGTTTTCTTCTTATTATCATTTTTCCCGAATGGGAGTCAATGGCAGCCCTATGAAACATAAGTAGCAAAATGCTGAAATTTGGCACACTTGTAAAGATGGCCATGACAAGTGATTGGACCAACTTTTGAGTCTCTAGGACCAACTCTATAGCACCACCACCAGTTCAAAAATTCAACATCAAAATAGTTATAACTTTTTAACCCTTTGATCTAGACAAATGAAACTTAGTACACCTGATTCCACTCATTATGGTGATCACAATCAAAATTTTACATTAAGACCCACTAACCAAGCATTCACTTAATGCTTACCTTTTATACTACTGCTGAATCAGTTCGAATGCATTTATATTATGAACATCAGCTATGCTAATTATTTCCCATCTGCCTTTCTGCT
Organism: Chrosomus eos; assembly: GCA_036326025.1. Lineage (NCBI taxonomy): Eukaryota > Metazoa > Chordata > Actinopteri > Cypriniformes > Leuciscidae > Chrosomus > Chrosomus eos. The sequence continues at coordinate 18,526 of JAZAVI010000838.1, forward strand.
GTTATCTCGGGACGCTAGTCCCGAGGTAAATAGCGTTCGTCAACTCCAGTTTGTATCCAGCTTCTCACGGAGACTTCAGATGCCCCAACACCTGTGATGAGACGACTCGACGCCTGTGAAGAGACGACTCAACGCCGGCGATATGTTATGCCCTAAATTAATACATGATTAACTAACTGTATTTTCTATGTACATTTCCGAAATGCACTTTCTGTAAAGCTGCTTTGAGACAATGTGTATTGTGAAAAGTGCTATACAAATAAATTTGAATTTAATTAAATTGGAGTAGTGGCAATTTTGAAAAGTACAGTATTCAGTTTTTTTGCTACTCCTCCTTCAAAATGTGTCCAATTTTGTCTAGAATGGACTGAGCCACACAGAAGTGAGTGAACATATTTTTTTTATTCATCTTTGTTCAAAAGTTATGATGTTGCAAACTTAACAAGGTCGACCCAAAATTGGTTCAGAAGCTATAGCTTGGCCAAACATTGATCAATCAAAACGAAAATTGGTGTGCTTCATCAGAACCATGATCTGAGGGTCCATGCCAAAGTTGGGAACAGCGCCACCTACAGGTTATGAGATATAAAAAATTGATCTTTTGGCCAGTAACTTTTGAACAGTTTTTCAAAAAATCATAAATGTGGTATCATTGGATTCCTTGTGTCATGTCGATTTTGTGGATATCAATTTTGACAGGATTGGATGTACCACATGTCCACCATTTTGAGTTTTGTCATAAATTTCAATATCTTTTAAACTATTTGACATATCAGCACAAATTTTGAGATGGTCCTCACTGCAGAACATGAAATCCACGGGGAGGAGTCGGATCTAGATCCGACTCCTCCCACCTTACATACCTAAACCTACCCAGCTCCACCCCTTATCCCTAAACCCACCCCTAAACCTACCCAGCTCCACCCCTTATCCCTAAACCCAAACCTACCCAACCCCACCCCTTAATCTGGATCTGACTCCGCCCCCGATCTCGTGTACTGCAATGAGGTGACTACTGCAAATTTTGGTAGAGATGATCGAAAAAAAATGTCTTGAAGGGACATGAAAGTTTGAACACAGCGCCACCTAGTGTTCCTGAGATATAAGGTTTTTTGCAAAATACTTATAACTTTTGAAATCATTGTTGAAATCAAAATTGTATTGCTTTATGTCACTATATTCCTTTGTTTATGCCAATTCTGACGATATCTCATTTGTCATTTTCCAACAATATGATTGTCCGCCATTTTGGAGCAAATGATTAACAGTTTTTTCGCTACTCCTCCTACAAATTTTGTAGCCTGGTCCCACCAGCCTCTCATACATTTCATTTGTACAGAGAGTCTGGCACCTCTCCATTGACAAGCTTTAACTTCCTTGTAGGCGGGAACTCTATTGAAGTCTAAAACTATTGGAGCTGCCCAGAGTCACTTTATCTGCCACAACCAATCGCTAACGTTTGGTCGTGACGTATGTCTTTTCCCGAACCCCTTGGGGAGGATGGCCACCAACAAAACAAAGCAAAGATTGTTGCTCCGGCTTTAACTTGCGAGCATAATCGGCAGCGTTGCCACAACGGACTGTATGGCTTCGCTCGCATCTTTCTTATTTTGAACTACAAATCAAAATAACGCACGAGTCAACATCAACGTCATCATTCTCAGCCACTCCTCTGTTCGCTGATTGGCCGGAAAGTAAAATGCATGGTTAAAATGTGATCAAGCAGATCTTTTTAGACCAAGCCACACAGAATAAGTGAGGATTTCTTGTATAACTTCCTAGCGCGTTGGTACTTGTTTCCGTGCGTCTTGTTACATCATGACCGGTAACTAGTTTAATGTCGCAATGACTAAAACATAAAAAAACTTATGTGGCTGACTGTATGGTTAAAGCTAAAGCTTGTTTAATCGACGGTCGCATGAGCCAAGGTGCGCGCCGAAAATGACTGATTGTAACAGCAACATGATTAGAACACATTTAGCTACCACATAGGCTTTTCTGTTTTGAAACTCCGTGATCGATAAATGCTTCAAATCATTTCGACCGCATCGCGGTTGTGATCTGTTAACGTTACTTTTTGTCAATGACAAGATACCCTGACTTAACAGCTGTCTCACGAACTAACCTAGCATCATGTTACACCAACACATAGCAAAGCCATTAACACAGCGTAGGGATAGCACTATAGTTACATGAACAATCCAACTACATATTTTAAACCTGACGGGAAAAGTATACTCACGTGTCTATGCGTTCCGCCCGGAGGACTTTTGCAGTGCCTAGAACCTTCTAAACCATTTTATGCGTGTCTCCCGACAGGCTAAGTTCCTATAACTTTCAGTACCAGTCTAGACGAGACTTTTTTGTTCCTTTCCAAATGGTTTCGTTCAATGGCATCCCTGTATGACCATAATTAGGATAATTGTCAACACCTTTAGTGATGGTCTTGATAGTGTGAGAGTGGAGAATCACTAATTCAGAAATTCGGTCATATCACATACAATATCTGTGAAATGGGTTAAAGCCCAAACCATCTCGGACAAATTAATCATCAGCTAGCGCCAGGCTGACTAGACACCCCATATCGGTTTCGCAGCCGGAAGTAGCATATGCTAACGTGCACATAGTCTATTTCCACCGTTCCTGAGATATTCCTCTCTGAAGTTAACCTAGCCTGTGTTTTCTGCCTTATGCTGATTAGCTTAGCATACTAATTGGTTAGCATGCTAACCAGTTGCCATTCTTTCTAATGTGGGTCTTCAGCTATCAAGTTAACCATAAGCTACATTAGCATAGCATGCTAATCTGATTAACATGTCATGGAACTTTTTGTGAACTCATTCTCACACTGAAACCTCTCCTCAGCAGGCGGGCGCATAAGTGATTAGCTCAACGTGTTAACACCATGGATCACAATGCTTACTGTCGTGGGTTCGCCACTTAGTGTGACACGTGCCCAGACCACATGATGTACTGTGGGAGGAAAAGATGCAGAAATTTCATCTGTTCCAGGCATTGTGCCTAAGAATGGTCTCATCTGAAGCTGTCACACACAACATGCAGTGTTTTTTACGTACAATTCATTGTTCTTCTTCTTCCAGAATGGTTGTCAATGGCAGCCCTATGAACCACAATTAGGATAATTGGCACACTTGTAGTGATGGTATTGAGTAGTGTAGAGTATGAACGAGGAATCAGGAATTCAGAAATGCGGCATATGCCACACACACATTCTTGTGAAATGGGCTCTAAAAGCCCACAACCTATGACTCGGACAAATTTAACTCATCAGCTAGCGCCAGCATGACTGAAGTTTTAATTAATTTTGACACCTTTACAGCCTAACTGATCCTCACCAGAGATCCTCGTGTCATCCCGATGCATTCGTAAGGCACGATCAAAAGAAGACCGTTATCTCCAAACCCAGTTGTCATTTCAATTCCTTTATTATCCGGGTAAGAGCTTTCTTACTCTTGGATTAGAAATAAGCGTGTTTTTTAACTTCATTCTGTATTCGTTCTCATCAGACCTTCTGTTCATTTTAATTTCATCCTATCTGTACTTCTGAACCTATCTGTTCTTCATGTACATTCAATTTATGCTGTTTTTGTTCTTCCGGCTCTGCACTGCTGTTGGTGCTTAAATGCTTGCAGTGCTGCTGTGCTTACAGTACTTGCTTTGCTGCTGTAATTGATGTGATGCTGTGCTTACTGTACTTGTAGCTTGTTGTACTTGTTGTACTTGTTCTGCTTGCAGTGCCTTCCAGGGCTTGGCCCCGGATTGCTGCTTGCAGCTATATGTATAATTCTTTTCGTGGCTGCCCGAAGGGTCCTTGCCGCTGTGGCCGCCCGAAGGGTCCTCGCCGCCGTGGTCGCCCGAAGGGCCTGCTCCGCCCTGGCCGCCTGCTCAGCCTGCTCCGCCCTGGAGGCTTCCAGGGCGCCCAACCCCCCACCCCATTGATGTTCTATGGCGCGAGGTCGCGACTTTTTGAAGGGGGGCGTTATGTCACAGTCCTCGTCTGCACCTGTCTGTCTTCGTCGGCACTACACTACCCAGAATCCTCCTTGTGTCCACACCTGAACTCACTTACTCATTACCCACCTGTTCCTCGTCTTAATCATATGTTTCACCTGTCTTTACAAATCAATGTTCATCAGTCTCTGTATTTAGTTTCCTTCAGTTCAGTTAGTCTTTGTCTGTTGTTAACGTAAGTTAGACTGTGTTTCTCTGATGTTTGAGCACCTTTTAATTTATATTGAGAATAAAACTCTCGTGTTGGAACCTTCAGCATCATCTACCGTCTTACTCGTCTTCATCTGCCCGAACACACCGTGACACAGTGATGACGGGCCCAAGTCTGTGGCACTGCCACCCTGGTGCTTTTAGGGTAACTGTGCACGATGGACAATATGAAGTTAAACCCGGTAAAAGAACCACATCAAAGTCGTCTGAATACGTAACATTTACTGCAGCAGCTGGTGCCACTTTGACCGTGAACCACAACAGCCACATCCATGAGATCATTTAAATTTAGATTTAAATATAAATTCATACAACAGTTCAATAAACAGTTAAAATTAAGTCACTTACATTTTAGATGCAATATTGACTGTTTTTTTTCTGTTTCAGCAATGAAAATTGTTCCATATAAAGATCACAGAATAACCATTGCGCATCTCACTCAGCCTAGTTTTCTCATTACTGAATGATTCAGCATTTTGAATGAATCGGTTGATTCAAAGATTCAATTAACCGTTCTTTTTTCTTTTTTTGAGTCATTTCGTTCATTTTGTTTGTTGAATGAACGAAACGACTCGAAAAAAGATTCGTTCATTTTGATGAACGAGTTCGAACAGGAGACTCACCACCGCGCATCACGGAACAGAGCAAGGCATAAACTTACTTTTTTATTTATTTGTTTTAATAATGACCAATCGTTTGCAAGATAAGACCCTTATCTCCTTAAGCCCTGAAGGCATTTTTGGGATTTTTTGTCTGAATGACACACAAAAAAGTAAAGACTCATAACTTCAAAACTATGGCAAGGAGAGTCAAAAGGTAGATATCATTTGTTAGGAAACTTTTTATATTTTTAGAAAATATACATTTTTATTACTTTTGGACAATCTAACGGTAAGAAACTGCTGATAAAAGACAAAAATATTATTATTATTTTTTAATAATTTACATATCTTTCTTATTTGAAATGCAATAACTTAGGAAGGAAATACGGTAGCAATATAATTCTTTTTTGGTGATGTTCCCCTATGTGTGGCCTGCACCTGGATCATTATTTTATGATGATAGCATAAAGTAATCCAAAGTTACAGCACTTGGAACAAAGGGAGCCTTTTTGTTCAGTCATTGACATTTATAAAACTCTTGTTTTCTGAGTGACATGCACACATTTAAAGACTCATAACTCCAAAACTATAGAGAGGAGAGTCATAAGGTAGGTATCATCTGTTAGAAAACTTTTTATATTTTTAGAATATATACATTTTTATTACATTTGGACAATCTAATTCTGAGAAACTGCTGATAAGACAAAAATATTATTTATTTTTTAAATAATATTACATATATTTCTTATTTGACATGCAATAACTCAGGAAGGAAATAAGGTAGCAAAATAATTCTTTATTTTATAATTCTTCCTATGTATGGCCTGCACCTGGATCGTTATTTTATGATGATAGCATAAAGTAATCCAAAGTTACAGCACTTGGAACAAAGGGAGCCTTTTGTTCAGTCATTGCTACAGTTGTTTACTTAGAGTTATAACACATAACCTCACAGACACACATTAGCTAAGCTATGAGTGATATCTTTAGATCTGAGTGACGGATTATGGTGATTGTGGTCTCTTTTTAATCGTAAGAGTCTGCTGTAAATAAAGATGTCTCATTTGCAACGATCTGAGTATGTTTCATGAAGTTACAGTAGAAAACGTCACATCAGTATATTATGTACCTATGGGTCTTGTAGGGCTTATGAGAAACTCTATGAGTGATATCTTTAGATCTCAGCAACGGATTATGGTCACTTTTGTCTCTTTTTAATCGTGAGAGTCTGCTGTAAATAAGGACGTCAATTTTTTAACCATCGGAGTATGTTTCATGAAGTTACAGTGAAAAACGTCACATCAGTATATTGTGTACCTATGGGTCTTGCAGGGCCTATGAGGAACTCTATGAGGGATATCTTTAGATCTAAGCGATGGATTATTGGTGACTTTGGTCTCTTTTTAATCGTGACAGTCTGCTGTAAATAAGGATGTGCCATTTTCAACGATCGGAGTATGTTTCATGAAGTTACCAGCGTAAAAACTCATTTAAAGCTACATTTGTTTACTTAGCTTATTTGCGCCTCTGAGGTTATACGTGTTATAACTCAATGAAGGATATCTTTAGATCTGAGTGACGGATTTTGGTGACTTCGGTCTCTTTTTAATCGTGAGAGTCTGGTGTAAATAAGGATGTGCCATTTTTAACGATCGGAGAATGTTTCATGAAGGTAAAAGCCTAAATGCTAATTTAAAGCTACATTTGTTTACTTAGCTTATTTGCGCCTCTGAGGTTATACGTGTTATAAGTCAATGAGGGATATCTTTAGATCTGAGTGACGGATTTTGGTACCTTTGGTCTTTTTTTAATCGTGACAGTCTGTTGTAAATAAAGATGTGCCATTTTTAACGATCGGAGCATGTTTCATGAAGTTACCCGCAAAAATGCCAAGTCTAAGCAACTTTTTTACTCATGTGCATCTGTGCTGTTTTTTGTGTGTTATAACATAACGAGGAATATATTTAGATCTGAGTGATGGATTATGGCGTCTTTAGGCTCTTTTTAATCGTGAGAATCTGCTTTAAATAAGGATGTGCAATTTTCCATGTTTCATGAAGTTACGAGTGAAAAAACGCCACGTGAATGCCACATCAGTATATTATTTACATATGGGTCTTGCAGGGCTTAACTAACAAAAACTCACTCAAGTTTAGTCAAAGCCCAAAATAATTGGGCTTGTTGTGTTCTACTCCATGAGACCTTTCAAATGACATATGACACATGACTATCTGAGCTATATGATGTTTTTGACACATTGCGGTACATAATAATTTTCCCTTCCTCATAAATTATAATTTATTTATTTTTCATTTTATTAGCAAATAACTCAGCACTACTTTGGAGATAATCATAATGGCTACATTCATTGTAAAGTTTAGACTCTAAGCTTTCAAATGATGCCTATTTTGTGTTGATCAATGCAGTAGTTTTGAAAAATATGACACTTAATTTTTTTCATAGCTAGGTGGCGCCCCCCGGTGGTACACTCCGTTCTAATGGAATAACTCAGCGCCTGTTAGGAGTTGAATAAAATGGATAGGAGCATTGAAAAGCTGAGATTCTAAGCTTTAAAATGATACCTATTTTGTGTTATTACATTCAGTGGTTGCTTAGTAATTTGATTATGATTTTTTTTTATGGGGTGGTGTCCCGCCGGCGGGACACTTAGGGCTTAAGGGTAAGCATCGTCTGGTGTTGTTTAAAGTCATTTGAAGCTGCACTGAATCTGTCATTTGGACCTTGAACCCTTTGGCTACCAGTGTATTACATTACATGGAGAAAAATCCTAGAATGTTTTCATCAAAAACCTTAATTTCTTTTCGACTGAAGAAAGAAAGACATGGACATCTTGGATGACATGGGGGTGAGTAAATTATCAGCAAAAGTTTTTTAAAAAGTGAACTAATCCTTTAAGATGGTCACCTGTGTTATTTTTAAAAGTATCATTCTTTCCAATGTTTTCTCAGTCAGTACATCACTAGAGCAGTGGTTTTCAAACATTTTCAAGAGCGACCCCTTTATTTTTTTTATTGACACGACCCATAGGCATATTCTTAAACCAAGCATAAGAATACTTATATAAAATGGGATTAAAGGCGCATTTGACTATATTCTCATTTAAAACACTGTTGTGCACAGATGGCACAAAAATTCAGCTCAGCACTTTTCTTAAAAAACGCTTTTGATGATGAATGTGCACTGGCTGATCCTTGACGCGATTGCAACGCAAAATTCATTGTGCACTAATTTGATCTAGCTGTATATACAGGGACTCTAATTAACCGGTTAACCATCGTAAGAATTTTAACCAATTAAGAGCCTACTATCGTTTACATGCTTAAACAATACACTCAAAATATTCCACAACAAATCCTTTAAATTTAATGATATTCAGAACAGAACAAGAATACAAAAATAACTATAAACAAAGCCAAAACGAAATAATTTAAACCGAAAGGTTTGGCCTATAAAGCAAATACTCGCTTTATTCCTTCGGCATATTATAGAGCCAATTAGCCTGGTTTCCAGCCTGAACCCCGCCCACAACAATTTTTGGTCGGGAAGTTCGGTCTGGACTCGATCCGTTGAGGAGCTATTATGCCCGATCAAAAATTGTTCGGACCAATCAAATTGTCAGGGCGGGCTTTATACGATGATGGACAGATGAGCAACCATAGACATCATATGAGCAACGGTAACGTAAACATCCACGTCATCAGAGCGCTTGGGTTGAATTCATGGCTGCCGCTGGAGAATTGAGTTGTGTATATTCCACTATCGCGTGTGTTATAGAAGATATAGACAGCGCATTCATTTTAGAAGAGGAACAGAGAACCATGATCAAGGCATTTGTGAATGGAAAAGATTTTTATGCCGTCCTTCTACGGGACCTGGAAAACGTTTAATCTATCAACTTTAATCTATCTCTCAACGTCACTTACTCCGTTGCTCTGATTGGTTGTAGGTCTATCCAATTGAGTGCAGAGGTTTTTTTTTTTTCCTGGTTCGGTTGATACACGCCTCATAATCACAGCCCAATGGAGCAGTTTCAGACTCACATTCTTTCTAGAATATAAGTATGACGAAGTCAGGCTATAGCCAATTGGATGCATTGTGCAATGATAATTGTGTGGGTGTGTTGGTATGGATGTCTGAGTGTGGTTTGTATGTGTGTAATTAAAAAAAGTGTTTGTGTGCTTGTAAATATTTGAGAGAGAAAAACTCAACTGCAAATCTAAAATCCAATTACTGTGTGCACTAGTGGAGTTTTGTTGGCACCCAATGGGAAAAATCTGTTACCTCGCACAAACAAAATCTTACCAAAAGCTCATTATCAACCTCAAATTTGGAACACAACTTATTTAGACATATATAAACACTTAAACCCCTATTAAACCCCTATAATTTTTTTTTGATTAACTTATTCATTTTGTTTTACTTTATCAATAATCTGCCATGGGTCTTCTTTAAAATTATACCAAATTTAAGTCTGTGCTCCAAGATTCATATTCTTATGACAGTTTTTTGAAGTGGACATTTTTGTCCTCTATGTATCTATGTGTAACTTTTTTTAATTGATGCACAAGGGTTAAATGTAGATGGATTTCATGGCATGGAATGTCATAGGTCACTTTGAAATTAATGCAAAGTAATCCCTGAGAGGGAACGAGACGCTGTGTCGCCCTGCCATACTCTCTGCATGCCTGTGATCGACTTGCTTCGGCTGCTAACTCAAACTGATACATTTATCCAGTCTGCATGTCTATTGAATTCTTTATCTGCCTCTTCTGACCAGTAGATGATGCTGTTTACAGTCAGAGTGTTTTAAAGATCTGATCTGGGAACTTACTAACTTATATATATTAACATAAAAAAATAAAAAAAAAAATAAAAAAAAACCTTCCTTTCCTTTAAATCCTCCCTTGCTTGGCTTATACTACTCTGAGCTATGTGTGAACTTTGTACTTTGAGCACTTCTTGCGTTGTTTTTGCCTTTTCACGATGACTCGCTTGGTTTTGTCCTCAGTTGTAAGTCGCTTTGGATAAAAGCGTCTGCTAAATGACTAAATGTAAATGTAAATGTATATTTTATATAAATTCGGTCTGTCTGTTCTGAAGCATTTTTCTCTTCCAGCCCTTCCAAACAAACCACTGAATGAATAGAGCTTAGCATTGGTGATCAAGATCTTAATGACACACAGCCAATAATTACAATTGCAACTCAGAAACATGCAAATAAAACTCACTGTGCAGAACTAAATTCTGTTTTATACAGTTGATTATGATATTTTGAAATAAATGTCTGACTGATCTACTTTACAACTGCAAGACTGTTTGATTGATTAAATAAATAGCAGATTTCTGTAATGTTTTGCAGCGTAAGGAACTACAGTCAGACGATTCTGTGAAATATATGCAAAGCATGGACATAAAACATCAGCAAAGAGACAAATGTGGGATCCTAATGTAGACAATTAAGCTACTATAACACAATTCAGATTAGTTAAAAAAAAGTACTGTAGTGATGCAGAGTACCTTGACTGAGTCCAGAGTGGATGAGGGACATCAGCACTAAAAGCAGAAGAAACACATATGAAGCTTTTCCATTCATTCAACACAATGTAAATCACACACTGAAACATGTCTAGAGTTTATTCTACATGAACATATTTTCTAGTTTGATGCTCATTCATGTGCGAACTGATGTTTTATTCTCCAGCATTTAACATCATCACCACTAGCGGCTCCTGGCCATTTATTTTGGTAGGACAGATTCTGGGTCTTAGCAATAGTTTATGGTAAACATTTTGTAAACTTTATTCTAATCTAATCTATTCTAATCAGACACACTTTTGGCAGAATTCCAATGTCCTTGCATTATTCAGCCTGAGAGTTGCGCTCTAATGGCGATTAACAGACTTTAGTACACACAACAAACGCCAGAGCTGTGTCCCAATTCAGGGGCTGCATCCTTTTCCAACAATGTATATATTAAACAAGTAAAATCATTCTTGCACATGACGCACCGAGACTTGTTTAAAGGGGAAAGTATCTGATTGCGTCATCGTGGCACTACAAAGGCTGTCCCAATTTGAAGGTCCTTCATGGGTTCCAGTCAAAAATTGTCATGCCCTTAACTCGCTAACTTCCCTCCATCTCGTTCACTCGGATGTACGTCATTGCTTACGTTGCATGAGTGCCCCCTACTGGCGGGACCTTTGCAATAGGCTGAATTGAAACATACTAAACCCTTGATCACTTAGAATCCACTATGGGGTTGATTTTTATTTTATTTTATTTTTTCTTATGAAATTGTTTAATGGAGTATTCTTATGTTTGAGTTGTTTAAAAAAATGTGTTTGTTTGTGGGACAGGCTTGATGACATCATGGGTGCTTTTCAAAATCCCCCCTCGTCTCCTAACTCCTACGTTCTTCGTCCTATGACCCGGTCACCGGTCGAGCTCAGCCATCTAGAAGGACATCTCGATTCTCTAATTGCACTGTGAGGAGGCAAGACTCGAAAAGTGAGCGGAAGTATTTTATCATTTTATGTCATTTTATCGTTATATCATTTTATCAACTTATGCGGAAGTGTTTTATCCCCCTTCACATCGGTCACAATAATTTTAATTAATACCTTTGCAGTTTAAATAAACCACACATCTCACATATTTCAACAAGGTATCTTGCTTTATTATTATTTATTATGAATTTCTTAAATAACCAAACTTCAACAACATAAGGGCAGATCCTTTGAGCGCAACTGATAACATTATGAAGTGATGCTTGAGTGATCGAGTATTCCAATATATAAATAAGCTTTCATTCGATTCCTCCGTCCTCCTTTTCTTTCCTTGCGTCCTTCCCTCGCATCCTACAGGGGGTGAAGCTGAGATGCGAGGAAAGGAAGCGAGGAATGAAAGCGAGGATGCACAAATAAGAATTGAGAAGCACCCCATGCCACCGAAAGTCAAACAGCCATGAAACGTCCTGGGTAGGTAACTCGTGTAGAGGCTGCGAAAGTGTACGTCTGCACTTCCTATGTGGAGTAGCATATCAAATTAATGAAAGTATAAACCCTTCAGTTTAAACTTGCTCATGTGAAAAGCTTTTATATACAGAAGTGTTGTTGTGTTTGTTTTATGTGTGTTCTGAGAATAGACATGACATTGTTTTCCTCACTGGAATACCTAACTTGCAACAAAAACAACCTTCGGACGCAATAAATACATTTAAGGCAATGCTAAGATGGCATTCTATAGCCGTGTCCCAATTCAGGGGCTGAATGTCTAATGTATATTGCACACTTTTCTGGAAACTCTTCAGGAATTAATATATCCTGCTCACTTTACGACTTAAAATAGTCTAGAAAATCTGAATAATTTTTGTTTGCAGAATACTGAACACATTTCTAATTTATTATTAGTTCAGTGCATACAGAGGTCTATGTTTGGATAAATATTTTGGGGGGGCTCTGCCCCTAATGCCCATACAGACGAGCCGTGGTTGATCATCACACAAAATGACGTCACAGGACTCATATGTATGAACCGATACGAGAGTTGATTCACTGATGGATTCACCCCCTGCGTCTCAATGTCCATACTATCCATTCTAAACAGTTTGTGAGATTAAAATAAGTGTGTCCCAAAGCATAGTATGTTGAAAAGAGTATGCCAGAAGTCCACAGATGGTCATTGAATTTGAATTGTGGATCCGTGCTCACTATAACGGCTAAAATTACCCACAACCTATTGCGCTTTGGAGGAGGAACTACAAACATGAGTAAAAAGTGTTAAAAAGCTAAAAAACATGGCGGATATGCGCGGCTGACAGTGGAGGTTTAGATAAAGGTCTGAGTAAAGTTTAACCTGACAAAGAAAAAATGTGTTTGGCCATTAACTTTTAAATGCATCATTATGCATTAATATGCAACATGATCTCATGAAAGTGCGTATCTATATGAATTTTATTTCTCGTGCCATTTATACACCAAAAATGTTTTTCTTTTTGCGTTGTAGGGTTGAAAATAATCCAAAAATTTGAACATGAACAAAAACATTTGTTTTTATTGTTTTCCACCCCCTCTTTCTACCACAAGGACCATTCGGAGTCCCTAAAGGCACAGAGGGGCTGATGACCGAGGCCTGTAGGCCAAACTGGGTGGACAACAGGGGTCTATGAATTGTCACACCATTAGTATGTTGGGGGGAGTTGTAACTCTCTGATTGGTCAGTTTGAACGTCTCACATTTGGGTTAAAGTCACATGGTCAGGGAAAGGATAAAACAAGATTGTAACTGTTGCTCTGTCTCTTTTATTCTCTGCATCCCTTTCTTGGGGCTCTCTCTCTTTACCTCCTCTTCTCTCTCTCTCTCTCTCTCTCTCTCTCTCTCTCTCTCTCTCTCTCTCTCTCTCTCTCTCTCTCTCTCTCTCTCTCTCTCTCTCTCTCTCTCTCTCTCTCTCTCTCTCTCTCTCTCTCTCTCCCTCTCTCCTCTCTCTGGTAACATTTTAGATATATGCTGGGTACAATTAATCGTATAAGTTATCATCATCTCATACATCTATTTTGGAACTATTTGAAGTGTAACCAAAACCATATTTTGTCATTAAACCTTTTCAATGACAAATAATGTGCTAACTAGTTGATTGGTATTGACTTGAAGTGCAACCTATTGCAATACAATATTCAATTGTTCAATTGTCAATCTATTGTAACTGTGCTTATTTTCGTCGATGTAGCAGTGGGTGGTAATAGACAAGAAATGTATAGTTTTCTACCATCTTGATAACAACGTTTCTTTAACATCATAAGAAGAATGGCATCTACGCTAATTTTAGTGTCTTTGTTTATCCCGAGGTTTTCCTGCAGCCTGCCGGATCCAGGCCGTTTCCAGATCTGATGAAGGACCTTCGCCTGGACCCGATGACAACGCAGTGCTGAAGTGCCAACTAGCCTCTCCCTATGGAGGATCCTGAAACCACTCTAAAGCGTTGTGGATATTCCGGTTTGCGTACCTACCCCCAAGTGATAAAATAGGCAAGACAAGTAGTTTGTTTAGGTATGGTTTGTAGGGAATTAAAAACCTGTGCACATATATTCAAACGCACATAACTATAGAATCAATTCTTAATGCGCATGTGAATGCCATCAGCGTTTATCACAGGTTTGCGTTTAAAGTCTGTTTCATGAGTTCACATCTACATATAATTATTATGGTAAAGGTTATGCGTACTTGGCGTGCTGTCCGGGTGGAGGGCTCTTTCTGCCCGAACCCAGAGTACTCCCCCCGTTGGTAAAAGTAGATGGAACTAAAAGTGAGGAGATGGGGTGGAGGTGGGATGCTGATAAACTGTCAAGGAACAAATGTGGGTTGTGCTGTTATTTATCTTGTGCTGATTGGGTTAATTATCTGCACCTGCTCCTCCCGAACCTTGTTAATAAAACATCATTTAGAGAACGGTGTCATTTTATCGGCCCCTTATTTAATAACAAATGATCATTTCGACGGAAGTGAATCAATCAAAACTTACTTTAGCTGGAAACAACATTATTCAAGAACCGCTATAAAACCAAACCAATCTCTGTTACATTAAATTGTATGTTTATCTCTATAAAGCTGCTTTGAAACAATCTACATTGTTAAAAGCATTATATATAAATGAGGATGACTTGACTTGACATGATAGTATATGTCCCAAAGCTTGTTTACTCTTCTGCTACACACTCAAAAGTATGTACTTTTTCTTCACAAAAATAGTACATACTTTTAGGGCGTAGTATATGTAGGCGAATTGAGACGCAGCAACTGATTTACTGATGGATTCACTGATGCAATATGAGCAACATTACTGATATGGTGAACAATAAAGCAGCAGTTTGTACCACTGAGCTTCACAACATCATTTGTACTCATCAATAAATGTTATGTCAGTGTATTTCTGTTCTATCTTCTGTTCTTCTTCACTTGCTTTGTATTTGTTTTACTCCCTCTTGAATTTTGCTGTATTATAACATATTCCTAACCCTAAAGACATTATTAAAATGTATAAATAATACATATATAATCATTCATTAATTTATTTGTTTATTTGAAAAGGGACAATGTACACTGATTAACATTCAGAACAAATGTAAGCGTACCCGAGTTAGCCACAGGCTAGTTTTCATCGGCAGTCCCCTTGCCAGATGTTATTCGGCATCCTAAAACTGTTATAATGCAATATAATTATTTATACAATAAACAAAAAGTTTAAAAAATTGACCGTGTTAAAATCACAAATGATCGAGTAAACACAATGAGCAGATAAAAATAAATAAATAAATAAATAAATAAAAAGTAAATGATAATAGATGATACAGGTATTGTTGGTGGATGGGATCAGCGTCAGTGTTGACAGTGTTGATTTTCAATAAGCCATTTTAACATTAATCTTAAATGAGTAATAGGATGGGGACTCTCTAATTAATGGTGGTACTGAGTTCCATTGATGTGATGCTATGAATGAAAAGATGGCCTGACTGAATGCGTTTTTTTTTTAGTGGAATTGTGCAGTCCCTCCTAGTTGCACTTCTTGTAACTCTGTTTGCATTCGATTTAAAATGAATAAGGCCAAACAAAGGAGGAGGAGCTAAACTGTGCAAGATCTATTAAACTAAGCAGACATTTCTGTATTTTATGAGGTTTTCCCAACTAAGCAGTTTATACTTCTCTAAGATATGGCAATGATGGTAACGAAATGGCTTTTTATCAAACATTTTAAGTGCTTGTTCGTATAATGATTTCAGTGGTTTTAAGGCTGTAGAGTGTGCGTTGGACCAACTTATCAAACAGTAGGTGATGTGGGAGAGAACCAATGAGTGGAAATATACTAGCTGCCTCAGTTGATAGGAGGTTTATGATATATGCCTGAAATTAGCCAAACTGAACTTTACTTTATTACAGACCCTCTTTATGTGGGTTTTGAAGGCAAGATTAGAGGCTAAGTGCAGTCCTACTTGTATTCTGAGACAACTTTTAATCTGTGTCTTGAAAAGGAAATGTCTTGTTCTGTGTCTATGTGGGAGCCTTTGGCAGAAAACATACAAACTGTTTTTGAAACATTCAGTTGCAAACAACAGTGATTGAGCCAAGATGTGACCTTCACTAATATATCTGTTAGCTTGATAGCAACTGGGCAGATGACGTGGCGCATGTTTTTTCTGTAATTAAGTGTAAATGTTTACTGAACTGCATTTCTCAACTAAAACAACACATGTCAGTGGGGCATAGAACATCATTTTATTTCAATATTATGATTTTGGGACGTACAATGTATTTGGTGTTGTTCATATTTCAAGGTGAATAGCAAAATGTCCTGCGGTGTGACTGTAACATTGATGACTCATCAAATGTAAATATTAGTAAAATAAAGCAGATATGTTTGGAGCAGCTAATAAATGCCTAGGCATTATTTTATATGTATTTACTTAATTAACTTAAGTTTTCAAAATGCTAAAAAGTACTAAAATAACATTTACAGTACATTTCGTTTTGAAACACAAACGATGTCCTGCAGTGTGACGTAGGATATTAGATTTTTGTACTGGCAGTTACATGGACAGCCATAGGGGTTCTTTAGTCAAGTCCCCTACCAGGAAGTTCCCCAGATGGTTGGATGTGCTAAAGAGGTTAAAAGGTGAGTGTTAATCTCTTATTAATTTGATACATTTCATCATTTCTGTCAGACCATGAACGTGTCCATTTTTGATAGTCCTGTGGTGTGACTGATCTAGTTCGAGAAAAAAGGAACATATTTTAGAAAATAAATCATATTCAGGTTTAAAACAATGAACTTATTCAGTTACTGTAATGCCCAAGGTCAGTCTTATATAGCAATGACTCAAAATGGCTGCAAAGGTGAAAAGTCCTGTGGTGTGACAGCCCGTCCTGTAGTGTGACATAATTAAGTCAGATGTCTAGCTAGATTCTCGTCTGTTATATTTGCAATATTAAACATAAATATATATCTGTCTCTCTATATATTAAAAAAACAGTGTAAATATTATATATAATGTACCTATATTATACATATATTAAACATAAATATATATATCTGTCTGATGAACCACTGATAAGATTTTTATTTTAAGG
This sequence comes from Chrosomus eos, assembly GCA_036326025.1. Lineage (NCBI taxonomy): Eukaryota > Metazoa > Chordata > Actinopteri > Cypriniformes > Leuciscidae > Chrosomus > Chrosomus eos. The sequence continues at coordinate 35,507 of JAZAVI010000838.1, forward strand.
TAAAAAGTGTTACATAGTGTTGCTTTAATATGAGTAATAATTTTGTTTTCCGTGCGGCTAAGTGCAAATGTCACAGTTAGGGTTCACTGTTTCTGAAACACTGCAATAATTCAGATAAATCAAATCTCAGCTCATTTCAAATGTGTCTACATTAAGAATTATATGTAATTGTCCCACACAAAATTAGTATTTTAATTAACATTGCAGTAATTGATATTAAACAAAATATTAAGGGAAATGATAAACAGTTATATAAGTTTTTTCCCTATAATTTCAGCTGCTATATGTTGAGGAACTTTGCCTACAAATAAATGTTTATCAGAGAAATAATATGAAAAAAAAGTAATGTTAGTTTATTGAACTTGACAAAACTAGAAATTACATGTGTGTTAAATAGTAATAGTTGTAACATTTTGAAGTAATTACTAATTAGGCACTGTAATGCACCTGTTGCAGGCAAGAACCATCTATCTGATCAAGATCGCAGTGAACTTCTTGGCCTCCTTCGTAGTGTAGCTTCTGCACATGATAGAGAAACATGTGAGGCAGCAATAAGTAAGCTCAGGGACAGTGTCTTGTATAAGAGTAATCCAGAAGTTCGAAACTATGTTGAGAAAAGGTGGCTCAATATTAAAGAGGTAGGGGTTTCAACAGTGCCACCTTGAGAATACATTTTTTTGATGGTTTGTTTCATTGTTTATAATTAATTGTTATGCATTTATGTACATTGACAGTAAAGGGAGATCAGACAGGAAAGGTTTTGTTTAACTTTGTGTTAAATTACTTTTTTCTTATTTCCAGAGGTGGTGCAGAGGATTTTCTCCACGTGGATTTAATGTGTCTGTAACCACAAACAATGGCACTGAAGCAATGAACAACTCATTGAAGAGCTTTTACCTGAAGATTTCGGGTACTAAAACAGTATCATCTTTGGTTGATATAATAGTTACTGAGTTCATCCCTGAGCAGCTCCTCTCATATGCTAAACTTAATTACATGTACAGCAGTGAACACAAGGTCTACAGTGCTAATGTTCCTGAGTTCCTCTGGGACCGTCCAAGACCCTTTGTGCAACACTGCCTGAAAAACCTAGAGGCAGCTTGTTGTTATACCTCCCAACAAGTTCAAGAGCAGAGTAAGGGGCTTTATAAAGTCCAGAGTGAGCAATCATGTGAATGGTACTCTGTGGATCTCGGAGACAAAGACCGGTTTCCGTCATGTGAATGCAGATCTTTTAAGTCCACTTTTTTACCCTGCAAGCATTTTTTTGCTGTTTTCAAACACACTGACAGCTCATGGTACTCATTGTGTCCAGATTACATCAGCAGTCCATATGTCACTCTTGACACGGATGTTGTGTCAAGTCAGAAAAATTTGAAGGTGAAAGAAGTGATTGACAAGGATGATACAGTCTGCGCCAATAGCCTCGTGGGCACCACACCGACATGTAATGACGAGGACAATACTGAACATCCTGTTGCCATAGACTGTCATGACATTCAGTGTACAAAGACAGACACAGAGGCAAATGGAGTTTCCACTGCACAGTGTGCCCTGCGAGAGAAATTAAAAATTCTTCAGGATCTATCATACATATGTGTGGATCATGAGTTGTTGCTAAATGCAACTGCAGTCATTCATGAAATTACAGGAAAGATGAAATCCTTTGTCCCAAAAGAAGACTCACTACCTCTTCTAAGTAATCAAGATGACAAGCTGAAACTGCGTGTACTTCCAGCCCGGAAAAGAAAAGGAAAGGTGAAAGGCAAAAAAAGTAGAATTGAGAAAAGAAACAGTGGTAAGGTTACTATGGGAAGGACTTCTGTCTGCATCCATGTTATCATGCATCATTCAATGCAACTTTTATTTTTTTTATATGTTGTACGTGACACAGGAGACCAGTCTGGTTTTTTGAAGGAGAACTTGTTGACAGACTTTGCTTCAATAGATTTGCCAGGTGAGTAGTATGTTAAAGTTATACATTTAATATACTGCAACTATATTGATGTAAATTGTTTAGGTGTGTTATTGCAAATTACAATTTTGAAGTTTAAAATATGGTATATTTAATAAATACTATTTGACAGAGGCTGAGACACTTCTGGCAGAGCTGAGCAAGCATGAGATTGAGGTAGACAGTGGAGTTAGATTGTCCGTCTGTGGACAGGTGTTAGAGAGCAGTGATTTTGAATCTCTGAAACATCCTCACTGGTTAAATGATAAGGTAGAATTGAGTATCATGATAGGTCAAAAGGAAAGAATAAGGTTGAAATCTTCAAAACTAAGTTTCTTTACTTTTTGTCACAGGTGATAAATGCATATTTGGACACGTTGACGCTCGAAAACAACATCGAAGCCAACACTGGCAACCGCTGTTTCAATATTTCTACATACATGCCTGTGCTCTGGGAACGTGACAGATTTGATGCCTGGATGTTTGAAAAGGTGATTATGACTAGTGTAAATCCTACAATATTTACATTTTGATAATTCAGCCAAAAATGAAAATTGTAATTTACTCACCCTTATGTTGTTCCAAACCTATTTGAGTATCTTTCTTTTTGTTCAACACAAAAGATGATATTTTTAATAATGCTGATATCTACTGACGGCAGTCAGTAACTTTCTTGTTTTTTTTTTTCTACTATGGAAGTCAACGGCTACCATCAACTGTCTGGTTATCAACATTCTTCAAAATATATTTTGTGTTTAGCAGAAGAAAGAAATTTATACAGGTTTGAAACAACATAAGGGTGAGTAAAGATGACAGATTTTTCATTTTTAGGGGAAATATCCCTTTAACACAGGTAGAACCTACTTTCTCATCTGAACATAGAGGCAATATGCATTCCTTTTCATTAGTATCTAAAAAATGAAATGCTTTTATAGTAAAATTGAATTGTAGGGACATTCAGAAATTGTTGCATCAATGGTGCTATGTGTATTTAAAGGAATGTTTAATGAGTCCTTAATTAATTAATTCAAAAAATAAAATTCTGTTATTTGCCCTCTCATTATTTCAAAACCATATGACTTCCTTCCTGGAAACGTAAAAATGTCAGACTTGCCATTCAGTACAACTACATTTTTAATTGCAGTGAATTGCAACCATTTGAGATTTTTTTTTCTTGATGTCTGTAAGCAATAAGGTACACAAGGCTGTGCTGTATTGTGAACTCTTCGCGCCTAACAACGTCCTTCAGCCTTGACTTATTCACAATACAGCACTAGACTTGAGTACCTTATTGCTTTTATAAAATGGTTGCATGGTGCCTGTTCTGAGATGATTTCTGCCACACAATACAAATAGTGGAATGGATCTAACCGTTTTAATATTCGTTCCAAGATGGCGTTCTCCCAAATGAAGTGGATTTTCCTTCCAATCCATGTGAGGGGCAATCACTGGATACTTCTGGTAGCAGATGTTCCAAATATGGAAGTATCAGTACTAGACTCATTTTTAGGAAACAATGTCACATATGTTGATATGTGGAGGTAAGATAAATTATTTTTACAAATTGAGTAATGTTACTGTACATGTTTTTTTAATCATAGTGTAGTGTCATACTGTACATATTTTCACTCCAACATAACTAAGTTTTTGCTTATTGGCCATAATATTGATCTTCATATTGGGCACGTTTGTTGAGGTTCAAGTGTGAGTGTTCCCGGCGCGCCCCACATATAGCGTATCATCACAGTGCATGATGGAAAACAGAAGTGCAATATATATTTTTTTATTATTTTGGCGCTATTATTCACAGCAGAGTTAATGACACGTGGCTCTATAGGTTGTGTGAAGGCAGCTTTATGCTACTTGCAAACAGACTCTTTTATAAAGATGGCTAATTGCAAGACATTAATTTGCCACTCTGATTTCACACACTGTGCACGCTCACCCTCGCTCATATACTAAGGGAAAATCATCGCCAGTATCATGATTTGTGTTTGACGTCGTCACTTCCAGTTACTTTACTTCCTGAACAAGTGTGCACCTGAATTGCTTTCACATTCCCGTGAATCACGCCACAGTTCCATTGCTACCAAACTCAGACCACCTCCTACAGGTAGTCTCTGGTTCGATACCCTTTGTATGACTGATTTCACATTACCAATTTGTCATTGAAAAAAAACTTACATGAAATTTAAGTCCTTTAACTGGCTCAAACTGAGCGTCGAGTCTGAGGAGGGTTGTCCGACTCAAACTGAACACCACTACTGAGAGTTTCTGATATTTTCAGTGCGTCCTCCTGACTGAGTACGAACTCTTGAAGCCCCGCCCTCTCCTTGAAAGTTTTAAAGGGATAAACACAGAAACGGCAAACTACATTTTTTATGCAAAAAACCCAATTTGAGCTAAAACTTAATTTACACACTCTGGGGACATCAGAGACTTATTTAACATCTTCTAAAAAGGGGCATAATAGGTTGAACAACCCTTTAAGTTGAACTAGGCCACATTAGAAATACAAATTTTTACCTTGTAAATAATTGAATGTATTCCACTTATTTACTCAGGAAGTATATGGCTGTGAGGTACACAAAGACGAAAGAATTGGGAGGATTCTGGAGAAATGGTGGTCTCTGCTCTGCATCACAAAAAGATGGAAACAATTGTGGAGCCTTTGTACTACTGGTAAGGCATTACAGCCAGAGATTTTTTTTTGTAAGAATTTTTTTTTAATACATAAATGACTCCTTTTATGTGGCATTCAATATTTTAAATGTATCTGTCCAGAATGCTCTTGCCCTGACCAGAGGTATCAGTCCCAGCCAACTGACACAACGCCATGCAGTGGAAATGAGGAAGTTTGTGTGCCACAAACTCAAGCAAAATGCGTTATGCTAATATTTGTATTCTTCTTTCCCCGAGTGCTTTTCCTACTTTTTGGCCCCTCGCATCCCTTCAATTCTACTCCCCTTCCCAATTTTTTTTTTTAAAATCGTATTTATTTATTTATTTATGTATTTATGTATTTATTTATTTGTTTGTTTGTTTGTTTGTTTGTTTGTGTGTGTGTGTGTGTGTGTGTGTGTGTGTGTGTGTGTGTGTGTGTGTGTGTGTGTGTGTGTGTGTGTGTGTGTGTGTGTGTGTGTGTGTGTGTGTGTGTGTGTGTGTGCGGCGACCATGATAATTTTGCATCTGGGAAATGTCCGACTTTATTTCTGTCTATGTGTTCTGCTTGTTTCTGATTTTGATGATGAACTGTTTTTATAGTCTCAAAAATGTATTCCTGTGTGTGTGTGTGTGTGTGTGTGTGTGTGTGTGCGCGTGTGCGTGCGTGCATGTGTGTGTGCATGCTTGCGTGTGGCGAGCATGATAATATTAATATTTTATAAATAACACTTTTCTTAAATATATGCATGTTTGTGTATTTATATAGACAAAATAATTATACACAGTGCACGCATTATTTTGGATGCGATTTATTTATTGCCCAGCACAATTTTTTTTAAATCGTATATTTTAATTATTTATTTATTTATTTATTGTAAACATATTTTTACCTTAAATATGTTGGTTCTCTTGCATATTGTAAATAAATCGTTTGTTTGCAATTTAGTTAAAAAATGCGTCCTTGCTTTGTACACCTAACCTGGCAATGACAGGTGCTTTTGCATGTTTTTATCTAACATGGCGCCAAAAAAAAAACATGGCGCCAGCAGTGTGCATGGCGCAGTGTCTCTCTGTACTGTTTGGAACCCTATTTGTTCTGTTTATTATTTTAAGTTATCAAAATGTCTCAGCTCTGTTAGTGTATGATCGCCAGGCACTTCTCTGTATTCGTGATCAACATGTTTTATTTCAAAAGAGAAATATTCATGGAGACCAGTCCTCGGATATAACCCCCCCTCCACTCCCAGGCCTGCCGGCACACCTGCAACGTACACCTGCTGCTCCGCGGAGGAAACGCCCCAGAAGACGGGGAAAGCGAGGTGGCGTGGTTGCTAGAGTGAGAGCATACCTAAGGGCTACACGGAGAAATGGTCTGGGGATTCAAAACAGCTGTTCCTTACTGGGTGTCCTTCTTCCCCCGGACTCCAGGAAGCGGTGGCTGCTCCCGATCCATCCCGGAGCTGTTATCACTGTGGACCAGCTGCACGCACCGTTGGAGGAGCACGTTCCCCGGCATTCCCGAGCGGCTAAACGCGGCGTGGATCTAATGAATCTCCGGTCAGTGGCTCGAGCCAAATCTTCGCGCACGGAGGATACTATTCTTCAGTTGGCTCTGATCAATATTAGATCCTTGTCTAACAAGACTTTTATATTAAACGACTTCTTCGTTTCCCGGGAGCTTGACTGCATGCTTCTTTCAGAGACGTGGGTTAAACCGGGTGAGTGTTTCCCCTTCTCAGAGCTTCTTCCACCGGCATGTTCTTTCTTTAGCTCTCCACGAACCACGGGAAAAGGAGGGGGCCTAGCGACAGTTTTTAAAACCATGCTAAACTGTAAGAAAACCCCTTGTGAACAATACAAGAGCTTTGAGCTACAACTCTTCGAACTAAACCTCAATCTAACAGTATTATGTGCACTCATTTACCGCCCTCCCAAATTCAATAAGGATTTTATAAAGGATTTTTCGGCGTTCGTGGCAGGCATGGCTCTTAAGTATGATCATTTTTTAATTGTTGGTGATTTTAATATTCATGTGTGCTGCACTTCTAAGCCCTTGGTCAAGGATTTTTTAAACATCTTAGATTCGTTTAACCTCAGTCAGTCTGTGAACTGCCCGACTCATAATAAGGGACATATTTTGGACCTGGTCTTGTCCCATGGCCTAAATCTGTCCATAAAGGATATTTCTGATGCAGGTATCTCTGACCATATGCCTGTCTTGTTTTCTCTTTCTCTGCCGCGCCCTCTAAGTAAAGCGTGCGTCCCCATGCGTCAGCGGCGCGCTATAACTCCATCTACGGCTTCCCTTTTTACTGCAGCGTTCGATAACTCTCCTTTCATGTCCATGGGTGCCTCTGTTTCAAATATGGACATTGATGAACTGGTTACTCTATTTGACTCAACGTGCACAGAAATCCTTGACTCAATAGCACCGTCTATGCTCAGGCGCTCTAATTTAAATGGAGAGCCATGGCACAATGACACGACTCGTGCTCTCAGAAGGGAATGTCGCCGTGCTGAGAGAAAATGGAAAAAAGACAAACTTCATGTATCTCTGGGGATGTTAAGGGACTGTCTGTCTAACTACCAAGACGCTGTTAAGGCTGCAAAGACTCAGTATATGTCAAACCTTGTACAAAACAACTGTCACAAACCTCATGTTCTTTTTAATGTTTTAAATAGGATAATTAACCCCCCTGAGCATACTGGCATCATTCCCAGTGCCCTTCTTTGTGACAGATTTTGTAAATTCTTCATGGATAAAGTGGCCAGTATCCGAGCCTTAACCTTTTGTGTTGCGCCAGATCCCAGTACTTTACCTTTATGTTCAGTTGTTTTTGAAGATTTTATGCCAATATCTCTCGCTGAGTTGTCAAAGATGGTCCAAAGTTTTAGACCCTCGGTCTGTTCATCAGACAGCCTTCCAGCAAAACGTTTTAAAGATGTTATTGACACTGTTGGGCCTTGTATTTTAAATTTGATAAATTTGTCACTTTCAGCTGGGCGTGTTCCGGGTGCTTTTAAAAAGGCCATCGTGCAGCCACTCCTGAAAAAGCACAACTTGGACTCCTCTGTTTTGTCCAACTACAGGCCAGTGTCTAAGCTTCCATTTTTGTGTAAAGTTTTAGAAAAAGTGGTATATGCCCAACTTCAATTGCATCTAAATTCCAACAACATCTTTGAAAAATTTCAGTCTGGTTTTAGATCCTGTCACAGTACAGAAACTGCTCTCTTAAAAGTTTTTAATGATCTTCTTTTAATTTCTGATTCTAGTAGCTCTGCGATGCTAGTGCTTTTAGATTTAACGGCAGCATTTGATACGGTCAACCATAATATTTTATTATCCAGACTAGAGTCCTGTGCAGGCATTAAAGGCACAGCTCTGAAGTGGTTTCAATCATATCTGACAGATAGGTCCTTTTCTGTAAACCTTGGTCCTTTTTATTCAGACAAAGCCCCAATTGATAGCGGGGTGCCTCAAGGCTCAATTTTAGGCCCAGTCTTGTTCTCTCTATATATGCTGCCCCTGGGATCAATCTTCCAAAAACACAATATTTCCTTTCATTGTTTCGCAGATGACATCCAAATATATCTACCTTTGAATATCAAAACAAACTCAGTTGAAGCTCTGAAAAAATGCTTACAAGAAGTTAAAGACTGGATGTCGTTGAATTTTTTAAACCTAAATGACAAAAAAACTGAACTTGTAATTTTTGGGGAGCCCGATGTCTCTGGTTTTAACAGTACTCTTGAACAAATGTTGCCAAATTGCTGCCCGTCAGTAAAAAGTCTTGGTGTTTTTATTGACAGTTCTTTTAAACTCGATAAACAAATCAGCTCAGTGGTTAAAACAAGCTTCTTTCAGCTTAGACTTCTAGGGAAGGTCAAGCCCTACCTGCCCCACAACCAACTGGAAAAAGTTGTGCATGCCCTGATAACAAATCGCCTGGACTATTGTAACTCATTGTACTATGGCCTTGATCAGTCTTCAGTGCGCCGATTACAACTAGTTCAAAATGCGGCTGCACGCCTGATGACAGGGATAAGGCGCAGAGACCATATCACCCCGGTACTGTCATCTCTCCACTGGCTGCCTGTCATTTTTAGAATCCATTTTAAGATCCTATTGTTTGTTTTTAAATCTCTAAATGGGTTGGCGCCATCATATTTATCCGACATGTTGACTCTGCACACGCCAGTCAGAGCACTTAGGTCCACTGACCAGCTGCTGTTAAACTGTCCAAGATCCAGACTGAAAACCAGAGGGGACAGAGCATTTTGTGTTGCAGGTCCTAAACTCTGGAACGCTCTTCCTTTCAATATTAGAGCAGCTACCTCTATTGTGCAAAAGGCCATGGTCCTGTTATATTTATGTTCTTACTATAGTATAATATAGTTGTACAGTGTTCCTTTGAAGTGTTGCGTCTGCCGAGTAGGCGGAGTTTGAATCGGAAGGCTCGCGAGTTCTGTGAGATGACGCGAGATCACATATACGCGGCAATAGAGGAAAGAAAGAAGAGATGTGGTGCAGAAGAGATTTCTATTGTGAGTAAATGCAGCAAGGTGCATAAAAAGACCATAAAGTTATAGATCGACAGTATAGCTGGTGAGCAGTTTGGTATTTCATATGTGATGGGCGGATGATGTTGTGTGATCGCTTCTGAGGTTGTTGGATTTCTGTGGAGAATACTCACGCGTGCGTCATTGCAGACTGTAAGTGCTTATCTTACATTTATTTTGTTTTATAATCATCGTTTGATATTCTGTTTATTTTATCAATAAGATATTTATTCAGTCATAAAAGTACAGCTGCTATATTATACCAGTACCACAAGTTTGTAATGTCTTTCACCAGGGCTGGACTGGGACGAAAAATCGGCCCGGGCATTTTGGCCCAGACCGGCCCACTAGATCATAAACACAAATCTTTTTCTTTTTTTCACAAATCTTTGCACATCCTTGAATATGTTTATCATCTCATATCCCTTAAAACCACTAATGCCATAATGAGTGAGTAGGAATGAGTGAGATTTAACATGAAATAACTACTAGGCTACTTGTAAAATACAATTGAAGTAGGCTACACTACACAGACAGTGACGAAACCTAAAACAAGATACCGTATAAGTTGCATTGGCATAGCAATACCAGTGTTTGATACAGGATTTTTGTTAAATCTGTGGTGGGTGTACCTTGATCTGTCTAGGGGGGTTCGGGGGCATGCCCCCCCGAAAGAAAATTTTGTGCTTTTTAATGTTAAATTCAGCCATCTGGTGCACTTTTAGAGTAAAAAATTAAGAGCTCCAACCCATATTCAGTGTGCAAATTGAACAAAGAAAAACTCAAACCTCTTTTATTTGTGATATAGTGTCTGTCTACATTACACTACTACATAATAATAGTTATAATATTAATCCCATGACAGTAATATACATGTATTGTAAAACAAATGCACTGAAAAATAAAATAAACTTTCATAATTAGTTTCGTACTAATTTCTATATAGAGAAACACGTGATCTTTTATTTTGACAGAAACTGCATCAAACTTTTATTTTGGCGGAAAACATGGTTTCCAAACGCGTCTCATTACAATTCTAGTAAAATGCGTAATCATCAACTATGCAGATGTGGAAATAATGTAGCTAATGGGTTCTACACTCATAGCCTTTAGGTGTTAAAATAGCCTAGTTTTGCTCACCACAGTCCTCTACACTCACTCGTTTCTCTCCTGATCCTCCTCACTCCTCATCAGCCACTTGAAGGGCCTGATTCTTTTTTCACGCTATTTCCCTGCACTTTTCTTGCGTTTCTTCTCCATCGCTCTGACGATTTAAACAGGTACTGCCGGCTCGCGCTCGCTCAGAGCCCAAAGGGTGAGGTGTTTCAAGATGTGATTGGACCAGCCCAGTGTCAATCAAGAAAATAACCAATGGGCCGCTGATCTACGCGTTTCATGGGCCGGTCTGAGAAAAACAAAACCTACTGACTTTTTTTGTCCAATGCACCGGTACAAAGATCCCAGCGCCGCCAATTAATCAAAACTAAACGAATGGGCCGCCGATGTACGAGTTTTATGGGTCGGTCAGATTAAAAAAAAAAAAAGTTTTTTTTTTTTTTTTAAGTTTGAGATGTATCGGCCCAAATAGCACGTCGGCCCACCGGGCAAATGCCCGAAATGCCCGATGGCCAGTCCAGCCCTGTCTTTCACGTTCAATCACATCAAGTGATAATGACGCAGCATTTTTATCGTAAGAATTGTAACAGAGAAACTAATTGAGTTTGTTTGTTTTATTATAGAACCACACACGTTTATCTACATTTGTCCAGCTGACCATATCACATAAACCCATCACACACTGAACATCACAGCACACGAAGATACAGGCCTTTTTGAACATCATCATATTAACCCTATCAGGACAAGACGGCATCGCGTCTGAGGACCGACGTTTCTGCACCCTTCTTCATAAGTGAACTTCCTCTGGAATACTTGGGACTTCTTGAAACTGAGTACACTTACTCATTATCACCACTTCGTTGCCCTCTCTTGATATAATTTCTTTTGAACATAATCATTGTTTTTATTGTTTGATTATTTTATGTAGGCCTACTGATTATTGTGATGTTTACATTTTGTTGACATTGTGAGAAAACGTATCAATCAATACAGTGAGTGAATTTGATCTTTGGCTCTGGTTTTTTGACTCCTCTCCTAGTTACTGGACATTAATTGTGTACTAATACTCTAAGGTGATTTAGAACCGTAATAGCAATCAGTGCATTAAACAGCCTTCAAAACATTTTATGGTCCTTCGAGCCGGATCTATAACCACCTTAGCGATGATGTCCAGAACTAGTGAGGAAGCTATAGAGCCAGAGGTTGTACGTCCTCGTAGAGAAACAAGACGACCAACACATTTGCGTGACTATGAGGTTAGTTATCCTCACAAACAGCTAGCATTTGCAGATGAGCAGTCTGATATGCTTAGTTTTATGCGTGAAATGAGGGAGGAAAACAAGCGAATGAGGCAGGACATGCAACGTATATCTGATATGATTGTTAACTCTCCTGTGCTAGCTTCCCAGGTTTCATTATCTGAGCAACAGCTTACGAATGAAGGAGCTGTGGTGTCATCTACACCAAAGTCTACTAGTATGCAGGAGTCATTGCAGGGTGATGGAAACTCTGGCCAGACTGAACATACTCCTTTGGTGCCACATAGAGATGAATCCCTCCTTACAGTTCGCAGTTGTGAGCGAGATCTCATTGAGGAGCTTACAGACAGTCTAAAGAGAACAGGCAGGCTTAGTGATAGTCCGTCTAATTCAGGTATGTCGACCCCTTCATATAATGATCCACATAGTAGTAAGAATGACTTGCCACGGGATGATCCTCATTATGATGCTTATGTTCCACGGCGCCTACCTCGTTTGTCTGATACCCGTCAGCAATGTGCAGATGACCCACCAATGTTGCGGTCCAGTATGCGTTCTCATGATGGTTTTTATCAACCAGCAACAGACCCTTATCATTGTCGCTTAAGTGACAGAGAGCGTCTGTATAACGATGCCCCTATGGATCGTTTTGATCATTATCCAATCGATTGGAGGCAAGAGCACAGTCGAGATAATGGACAGTCACGTACATCTTACCATTCTCTTGGACATTCTGGGATTCATCGTCCGGTGCATCCATCACCAATGCAATATCGAGGGCCAACTCCTACAATCCCTCAATTCGTTCGGGATGATCCTCGAGAATTTGCTCGTCTTAAGCTTGCGTTAAACAACGTTCTTCCCGAAGACGCTTCTGAGTCTTTTAAGTTCCAAATACTTATGGACCACCTAAAGCTGGAAGATGCTTTACTTGTCGCCGACTCGTATAGTCACAGTCGCACTCCATTCAGTGACACTATGAGAGCGCTCACTGATATGTATGGGCAGCCACATCAATTGGCACTGCAAAGGATCACTAATTTGATGGATGGGCCCAATATTAGGAGCGGGGATGTGAAGACTTTCAAGGCATTTGCCCTTCGTGTCCGAGCACTGGTTGGAATGTTAAACCAGCTAGGTAGCACAGGTTGGACAGAACTGAAATGTGGCTCTCATGTTTCTCGTCTCTTAGCCAAGTTGCCGTACGACCTAAGAGCTAACTTCAAGAGATTCATCAACCCCATTCAGACCCCTATTCCTACGCTGATTGATTTCGCAGACTGGCTGGAGTATGAGGTTCGTGTGCAGGTAGAAGGAACGCAGTATGGGTCCTATCCTGAGCAAGTGAAGCATAGTGTTCACAAAGACAAGCGAACTGGTTTTGTGCCCCGTAAGCTGACTACTGTTTTATATGGAAGAGAGCAAAAAGAAGGATTGGTAGAGCTCCCAAAGACTGAATACATGGATTCAGAAAGACCACAGGAGAAGTCGAAAAAGTATTGTCCGTTCTGTGATACCATTCAGCACTACATGAATCAGTGCTCCAACTTCAAACTCTTAACTAAGGAGCAGATTGAGAGTTGGATTAGAACGGGACGTAGATGTTGCCGTTGTGGACGAGGGCATTCTTCATCTAAATGCACGTTAAAGGCGAAGTGCAAGCGGTGTGAACGGAGGCATCTTGATGTTCTTCATGAAGTCAATGCCAACGCTGATGGGATGAGTAAAGGTAATAACCAGACATCGGAGAAAAGCCTAGTAAGCCCTGCTTCTCAGACCCTGTACTTGGATCGGCCTACGAGTGGCAAGCAAGTGCTACTGAAGTTAAGTCGAGTAATCATTCGGAATGGTGATAAGTCACTAGAAACCTATGCTGTGCTAGACGACGGATCTGAGCGTACTATTTTGTTGAATGAAGCTGCTCGACGTCTAGACCTTCAAGGTGAGATTGAAGATTTGGCTCTGCGCACAGTGAGACAGGATGTTCATACCATTCATGGTAGATCTGTATCTTTCTCCATAGCACCTGTTTCACACCCTGACAAATCCTACCGGTCAAGGGTGCTTTTACCGCAAAAGAGCTAGCCCTGGTTCAACATACTTACCCCATCTCTGACTTACAAAGAAGATATCGCCATCTCCGTGATTTACCTTTGCATGACATCCACGAAGCGCAGCCCTTGGTACTTATCGGCTCGGATTATCCTCACTTGATAACCCCTGTGGAGCCAGTGAGATTGGGTCCTCCTGGAGGTCCAGCGGCGGTTCATACGATGCTTGGCTGGACATTGCAAGGTCCCTCAAGTTTTATTAAGCCTCACTTGCAGCCTCAAGAATGCTTATTCATTTCTTGTGTTTCTCCTGAAGCTGAGCTATTCCGTCAAGTTGAAAAACTTTGGCAGCTGGATACCCTTCCTTATCTATCTGAGAAAGTAGTCAGTCGATCACGACAGGATGCAGAAGCTATCCGCCTTCTAGAAGAGAAAACCATCAGGATCGATGTGAATGGTGTCAAAAGGTACGCCACTCCTCTACTCTGGAAAGAGTCGCCTCCACCTCTGAATGCACCCAAAGAGGCAGTCATGGCCCTGTTACGCAGCACAGAGCGGAAACTAGTTAGAGAGCCTAGTATGGCTGAGTCTTACGAATCAGAGATTCAGAAACTGTTGCAAGCGGGTTATGTCACCCCATTGACATCTGCAGAATGTGACCCGAGTTCCAAGGCATGGTACATACCACATCATATGGTTCATCACAATGGGAAGAACCGTATTGTCTTCAATTGTTCTTTTGAGTATCAGGGTCAGTCTCTTAATGACCATCTTTTCCCCGGTCCGACTTTAAGTGCCAGCTTGTTGGGCGTTCTCCTCCGCTTTCGAGAACATTCCGTGGCCATCTGCAGTGACGTGAAAGGTATGTTCCATCAGATCCGTCTCCTCGATGAAGATAAACCTTTCCTCCGTTTTTTGTGGCGTCATGGAAAACCATCTGAACCGGCCATCGTGTATCAGTGGGAAGTTCTGCCATTTGGCACTGCATGTAGCCCTTGTTGTGCTACCTACGCACTTCAGTCCCATGCAAAGGTGGATCTCGAAGCTACTGATGAAGTACGTCAAACGGTGGAGCGTAGCTTCTATGTTGATAATTGTCTCAAGAGTGTCTCTACTGAAGCTCAAGCTCTACAGCTGGTAAACCGCTTGCAGAGTCATCTTATGGACGGTGGATTCGAATTGAGGCAATGGGCCAGTAACATCCCCAAGGTTATTCACCACCTTTCAGCTGAGTTGAAATCGAAGAGTGGTGAGATTCAGCTCGGTCAAGAAATGGCCAATCCGCCGGAGAATGCCCTTGGATTGATATGGCAGTGTAGACCAGACACATTGGTATACAAACCTTACCAGAGGGAGGATGGTGAAGTTACGATGCGGAGCATCTATCGCACTTTAGCCAAGCTGTACGACCCCCTTGGATATCTCATTCCGTATACTACAAGAGCCAAGATTGTCGTGCAGATGTTGTGGGAGAAGAAACGAGAATGGGATGATCCTAATCTACCATCCGGCTTACTAGACATTTGGCATCAGTGGGAGAGCGAGCTTCCACAATTGTCTCAGATCCACCTGCCAAGATGCTACAGTTCCAGTCTTCAGTATCCTGTCAAGAGCCGCAGTGTGCATGTGTTTTGTGATGCGTCTGAAAAGGCGTACGGCTCTGTAGCATACTTGTGTTCTGAAGATGACCAGGGCAATACGCAGGTTTCCTTCATGGTGGCAAGGTCACGAGTCGCTCCAAGGAAACAGATCTCCATTGCTCGTTTAGAGCTTTGTGCCGCATTGACAGGAGCGCAGCTAGGAGACGTCTTGAAGAAAGAGCTCTAGATATCTCTGAATTCGTCTATTGGTCTGACTCGACTACAGTTCTTGCTTGGCTACAGTCTGATTCGTGCAGATATCGAGTGTTCGTGGGAGTTAGAGTCACAGAGATTCAGGAGTTGTCTGACCCTGGAGCTTGGCGCTATGTCGATTCTGCAGCTAATCCTGCGGATGATATTACGCGAGGGTTGTCAATGGCTCAGCTAGCTGAAGAAACACGATGGAAACAAGGACCAGCTTTCTTGATGCAGTCTAGCAGCTGTTGGCCTAAGGCCCCAGAAGGAAAGGCCCACGAAGAAGTTCAGGAACTTAAGAAATCTGTGTTTTGCGGCTCGTTGACTGAACATCAATTGCAAGTTGAACCTGATCCTAGTCAATTTAGTAGCTACACTGAGTTACTAGAAGCTACCGCGCGAGTCCTTCATGGGGCGGCTGACAACACAGATTCACTGAGTGCAGATGCGTTCCAGAAGGCGGAATTGTCTATCCTTAGACAATGTCAGATGCAAGACTTTCCTGACGAATTTGCTTTACTCAAGGGAGGGAAAGACATTTCTGTACATAGCCGACTTCTTAAGCTTGCTCCTGAGTATGACAAAGAGCTAGGCTTGATTAGAGTAGGAGGAAGACTTCGTAGGTGTCATGGATTGAGTGATGCAGTTCTACACCCTATTGTTCTTTCACAGAATCATCCCGCAGTGAAGCTCCTAATCAAGCATTACGATGAACAATTGCACCACCCAGGAGCTGGCAGAGTGTATGCCGAACTGCGGCGCAAGTTTTGGATTTTGCGGGGAAGAGAAGCTATTCGAAGACATCAGCACCACTGTCTTGAGTGTAACAAGTGGAGAGCCAAACCAAAGATTCCTAGAATGTCAGACTTACCCCCCTCAAGTCTGCGATTGTGTAAACCTCCTTTTTACTCCACCGGAGTAGATTGTTTTGGACCACTGATGGTGAAGGTGGGCCGGCGCACTGAGAAAAGGTGGGGTGTCGTATACAAGTGCCTCACTACTCGAGCCGTACATCTTGACCTATTGGATCACATGGATGGAGATTCATTCCTGCTGTCACTCAGGCGTTTCATTGCCCGAAGAGGGAAACCCTATGAGCTTCTCTCGGATCAGGGAACAAATTTCCGAGGTGGATGTAAAGAGTTGGAGGACACCTTCTCTCAGATTCAGCCCAGTATCAGAGACCAGTTGGCGAAAGAACAAATCAGATTCCGGTTCAATCCACCAAGTGCACCTCATTTCGGCGGCTCGTGGGAAAGAGAAGTGAGGTCTGTAAAGACAGCCTTGAGAACCACCTTAGGCGCACAGACAGTTAGCGAGGAGGTATTAAGAACCATTCTGATTGAGGTTGAGAGCATCCTTAATTCTAGACCCCTGGGTTATGTATCTAGCGACATCTCCGATCCAGACCCAGTAACGCCAAATTCCTTGCTGATGGGCCTGACTCCTCCTTGCCTCAAGTTGTCTATTCAGACTCAGAATTACTCAGTAGGAAAAGATGGAGGCATAGTCAGGTTCTGAGTGATCATTTTTGGAAGCATTTTATTCATGATTTTTTGCCCACATTGCAGTCAAGGCAGAAATGGCACAGAGAGAAAGAGAATATTGCAGTTGGTACTGTAGTACTCATTGTTGACGAACAGATTCCAAGAGCGCTTTGGAGAGTTGGTACTGTCTCTTCTACCATTCCAAGTTCAGATGGGAGAGTCAGAACAGCAGTGGTCAAAGTGAAAGATCAAACTTACACAAGACCAGTAGCTAAGTTGATTGAGTTGCCAATATTACCCCCCGACTCAGAGAGTTCCTCATAGACCCTACTTATGGCAAATTTGCATACCAAATTTGGGGGCGGCTGTGCAAAAGGCCATGGTCCTGTTATATTTATGTTCTTACTATAGTATAATATAGTTGTACAGTGTTCCTTTGAAGTGTTGCGTCTGCCGAGTAGGCGGAGTTTGAATCGGAAGGCTCGCGAGTTCTGTGAGATGACGCGAGATCACATATACGCGGCAATAGAGGAAAGAAAGAAGAGATGTGGTGCAGAAGAGATTTCTATTGTGAGTAAATGCAGCAAGGTGCATAAAAAGACCATAAAGTTATAGATCGACAGTATAGCTGGTGAGCAGTTTGGTATTTCATATGTGATGGGCGGATGATGTTGTGTGATCGCTTCTGAGGTTGTTGGATTTCTGTGGAGAATACTCGCGCGTGCGTCATTGCAGACTGTAAGTGCTTATCTTACATTTATTTTGTTTTATAATCATCGTTTGATATTCTGTTTATTTTATCAATAAGATATTTATTCAGTCATAAAAGTACAGCTGCTATATTATACCAGTACCACAAGTTTGTAATGTCTTTCACGTTCAATCACATCAAGTGATAATGACGCAGCATTTTTATCGTAAGAATTGTAACAGAGAAACTAATTGAGTTTGTTTGTTTTATTATAGAACCACACACGTTTATCTACATTTGTCCAGCTGACCATATCACATAAACCCATCACACACTGAACATCACAGCACACGAAGATACAGGCCTTTTTGAACATCATCATATTAACCCTATCAGGACCAGACGGCATCGCGTCTGAGGACCGACGTTTCTGCACCCTTCTTCATAAGTGAACTTCCTCTGGAATACTTGGGACTTCTTGAAACTGAGTACACTTACTCATTATCACCACTTCGTTGCCCTCTCTTGATATAATTTCTTTTGAACATAATCATTGTTTTTATTGTTTGATTATTTTATGTAGGCCTACTGATTATTGTGATGTTTACATTTTGTTGACATTGTGAGAAAACGTATCAATCAATACAGTGAGTGAATTTGATCTTTGGCTCTGGTTTTTTGACTCCTCTCCTAGTTACTGGACATTAATTGTGTACTAATACTCTAAGGTGATTTAGAACCGTAATAGCAATCAGTGCATTAAACAGCCTTCAAAACATCTATGGAGAGTTTTAAATCACTTTTAAAAACTCATCTTTTTGCACTAGCTTTTTAATACAAGCTGAGTTGTGTAATCTTTTTTCGTGTCGCTTTTTATTAGGTTGTATGGTTATTTTATGTTGTTTCTCTGTATCTGTACAGCACTTTGGGGCAGCAGTGTCTGTTTGTAAACGTGCTATATAAATAAACTTGACCTTGACCTTGACCTTATCTAAGCCAACAGATGTGATTGAGTCATTTCTATTTGAGTCATTTCTATTTTTAAACTGCTCTCTAGAAACTTTATTTTTGCATGAACAGTACTTTTAATGTAGCTAAACGGGAATACAATGTTAATATAGTTAAGATGTAGCTATTACTAATGATAAATTAGTATATGTATAGTATATTAGTAGTAGGCTACTAGTGATTACAATATCACTAAAATAGGTCTGACAGACATCACACCAGTGAAATGTAATTTCATCTCAAATTACACTGAAAAATGTAAGCTGTGTTAGTCAATGGCTACCAACATTCTTGTTAAACAGAAGAACAAGTTTAGAACAACTTGAAGGTGAGTAAATAAAATAAATCAACTTTTATTCAGCAAGGATGCATTAAAATAATCAAAATTTACAGTAAAGACATTTATAATGTTACAAAAGATTTTATTTCAAATAAATTTAACTTTCTATGCATCAATTAAAATAAATTAATCGTACACAACAGTTTTCAATATTGATAAGTAATTTTTTTTGTGCATCAAATTAGCATTAGAATGATTACAAAACTTTTGAGTGTGTGTGTGTGTGTGTGTGTGAGAGAGAGAAACATGATAAAACAAATGTATACAACGTGACCCCTTGACACTAAGCAACAGTGTCAGGTGTTTTGATCTTAGTTACATTATTGCCAATACGCGAGAAGAAAAAAAAAGGTTTAATTTTTTTTTACGTTTAACATTGATATCATTCGTGCTTGAACTGAGTGAAAATGAATCTTAAGCAACGAAGGCTTCTGCGCGATCATGGCTTTTACAACTAATTCATGTTTTAAGTTTGCGGTATTCCCGGAGCTAACAAAGTAAACTGCGCATGCTCCATGACCTTGCGAACAAACCACGCCCCCGTGTTGTCGTCAGACTCGAAACCCCAAGTTTAGTCTGAGCCGTAGGCTACATTTGAAATGGAGAAGCGCGCGTGCATTCAGAGAGCGAACCGGAATCGGATTAACATTTTCATGGATTAACGTTAATAACTTAAATTCTGATCTGTACATTGTACCTCATTACACAACTACTATAATACTGCCAGAGAGGACTGCGACTGCAACTGCAACTGCAACTGCAAGCTCATCATGTGAACGACTTTTGGTAATGTTAACGTGACCGGTTTTGACATTTTCGCAATAAATAAATTATTGTGAAATGTATAACTTGTCTGTCTGTTATGTTTTTTTTTTCTTCATTTGTGTTAGCCTACGTAGTTTTATGGAATGGTTATGGGTAGGTTTAGAGGTAACGTTAGGAGTAGGATTAGTGGCTCAAAATATATTTTAATGCTATATTTTTAATAAAACTGCCATTTACCTACACATCTCTGTCCATTACGTTTTATCCTTTTTATATTCTGTATAAAATGGATATGTTTAGGTTTTGGGAGTAGGATTAAGGGATCTTGTTACGTTTATCTTTAAAGATATACAGATATCTTTATGATATGAAAAATATACGTAAATAGTTAACGTTTTGTAGCTGTAAAAACGTAATAATGTATACGTTTAAATGTTGCAAATACGTCCATTTTATACGTTTCAGCATCTATCCAAACGTACGAAAACGTACGTTTTCTATCTTTGAAAATAACGTATTAATACCTACGTATTAACAATGAGACCAGGCTGTTTATTCTCCAGCATTTAACATCATCACCACTAGCGGCTCCTGGCCATTTATTTTGGTAGGACAGATTCTGGGTCTTAGCAATAGTTTATGGTAAACATTTTGTAATCTTTATTCTAATCTAATCTATTCTAATCAGACACACTTTTGGCAGAATTCCAATGTCCTTGCATTATTCAGCCTGAGAACTGCGCTCTAATGGCGATTAACAGACTTTAGTACACACAACAAACGCGAGAGCTGTGTCCCAATTCAGGGGCTGCATCCTTTTCCAACAATGTATATATTAAACAAGTAAAATCATTCTTGCACATGACGCACCGAGACTTGTTTAAAGAGGAAAGTATCTGATTGCGTCATCGTGGCACTACAAAGGCTGTCCCAATTTGAAGGTCCTTCATGGGTTCCAGTCAAAAATTGTCATGCCCTTAACTCGCTAACTTCCCTCCATCTCGTTCACTCGGATGTACGTCATTGCTTACGTTGCATGAGTGCCCCCTACTGGCGGGACCTTTGCAATAGGCTGAATTGAAACATACTAAACCCTTGATCACTTAGAATCCACTATGGGGTTGATTTTTATTTTATTTTATTTTTTCTTATGAAATTGTTTAATGGAGTATTCTTATGTTTGAGTTGTTTAAAAAAATGTGTTTGTTTGTGGGACAGGCTTGATGACATCATGGGTGCTTTTCAAAATCCCCCCTCGTCTCCTAACTCCTACGTTCTTCGTCCTATGACCCGGTCACCGGTCGAGCTCAGCCATCTAGAAGGACATCTCGATTCTCTAATTGCACTGTGAGGAGGCAAGACTCGAAAAGTGAGCGGAAGTATTTTATCATTTTATGTCATTTTATCGTTATATCATTTTATCAACTTATGCGGAAGTGTTTTATCCCCCTTCACATCGGTCACAATAATTTTAATTTATACCTTTGCAGTTTAAATAAACCACACATCTCACATATTTCAACAAGGTATCTTGCTTTATTATTATTTATTATGAATTTCTTAAATAACCAAACTTCAACAACATAAGGGCAGATCCTTTGAGCGCAACTGATAACATTATGAAGTGATGCTTGAGTGATCGAGTATTCCAATATATAAATAAGCTTTCATTCGATTCCTCCGTCCTCCTTTTCTTTCCTTGCGTCCTTCCCTCGCATCCTACAGGGGGTGAAGCTGAGATGCGAGGAAAGGAAGCGAGGAATGAAAGCGAGGATGCACAAATAAGAATTGAGAAGCACCCCATGCCACCGAAAGTCAAACAGCCATGAAACGTCCTGGGTAGGTAACTCGTGTAGAGGCTGCGAAAGTGTACGTCTGCACTTCCTATGTGGAGTAGCATATCAAATTAATGAAAGTATAAACCCTTCAGTTTAAACTTGCTCATGTGAAAAGCTTTTATATACAGAAGTGTTGTTGTGTTTGTTTTATGTGTGTTCTGAGAATAGACATGACATTGTTTTCCTCACTGGAATACCTAACTTGCAACAAAAACAACCTTCGGACGCAATAAATACATTTAAGGCAATGCTAAGATGGCATTCTATAGCCGTGTCCCAATTCAGGGGCTGAATGTCTAATGTATATTGCACACTTTTCTGGAAACTCTTCAGGAATTAATATATCCTGCTCACTTTACGACTTAAAATAGTCTAGAAAATCTGAATAATTTTTGTTTGCAGAATACTGAACACATTTCTAATTTATTATTAGTTCAGTGCATACAGAGGTCTATGTTTGGATAAATATTTTGGGGGGGCTCTGCCCCTAATGCCCATACAGACGAGCCGTGGTTGATCATCACACAAAATGACGTCACAGGACTCATATGTATGAACCGATACGAGAGTTGATTCACTGATGGATTCACCCCCTGCGTCTCAATGTCCATACTATCCATTCTAAACAGTTTGTGAGATTAAAATAAGTGTGTCCCAAAGCATAGTATGTTGAAAAGAGTATGCCAGAAGTCCACAGATGGTCATTGAATTTGAATTGTGGATCCGTGCTCACTATAACGGCTAAAATTACCCACAACCTATTGCGCTTTGGAGGAGGAACTACAAACATGAGTAAAAAGTGTTAAAAAGCTAAAAAACATGGCGGATATGCGCGGCTGGCAGTGGAGGTTTAGATAAAGGTCTGAGTAAAGTTTAACCTTACAAAGAAAAAATGTGTTTGGCCATTAACTTTTAAATGCATCATTATGCATTAATATGCAACATGATCTCATGAAAGTGCGTATCTATATGAATTTTATTTCTCGTGCCATTTATACACCAAAAATGTTTTTCTTTTTGCGTTGTAGGGTTGAAAATAATCCAAAAATTTGAACATGAACAAAAACATTTGTTTTTATTGTTTTCCACCCCCTCTTTCTACCACAAGGACCATTCGGAGTCCCTAAAGGCACAGAGGGGCTGATGACCGAGGCCTGTAGGCCAAACTGGGTGGACAACAGGGGTCTATGAATTGTCACACCATTAGTATGTTGGGGGGAGTTGTAACTCTCTGATTGGTCAGTTTGAACGTCTCACATTTGGGTTAAAGTCACATGGTCAGGGAAAGGATAAAACAAGATTGTAACTGTTGCTCTGTCTCTTTTATTCTCTGCATCCCTTTCTTGGGGCTCTCTCTCTTTACCTCCTCTTCTCTCTCTCTCTCTCTCTCTCTCTCTCTCTCTCTCTCTCTCTCTCTCTCTCTCTCTCTCTCTCTCTCTCTCTCTCTCTCTCTCTCTCTCTCTCTCTCTCTCTCTCTCCCTCTCTCCCTCTCTCTGGTAACATTTTAGATATATGCTGGGTACAATTAATCGTATAAGTTATCATCATCTCATACATCTATTTTGGAACTATTTGAAGTGTAACCAAAACCATATTTTGTCATTAAACCTTTTCAATGACAAATAATGTGCTAACTAAGTGCAACCTATTGCAATACAATATTCAATTGTTCAATTGTCAATCTATTGTAACTGTGCTTATTTTCGTCGATGTAGCAGTGGGTGGTAATAGACAAGAAATGTATAGTTTTCTACCATCTTGATAACAACGTTTCTTTAACATCATAAGAAGAATGGCATCTACGCTAATTTTAGTGTCTTTGTTTATCCCGAGGTTTTCCTGCAGCCTGCCGGATCCAGGCCGTTTCCAGATCTGATGAAGGACCTTCGCCTGGACCCGATGACAACGCAGTGCTGAAGTGCCAACTAGCCTCTCCCTATGGAGGATCCTGAAACCACTCTAAAGCGTTGTGGATATTCCGGTTTGCGTACCTACCCCCAAGTGATAAAATAGGCAAGACAAGTAGTTTGTTTAGGTATGGTTTGTAGGGAATTAAAAACCTGTGCACATATATTCAAACGCACATAACTATAGAATCAATTCTTAATGCGCATGTGAATGCCATCAGCGTTTATCACAGGTTTGCGTTTAAAGTCTGTTTCATGAGTTCACATCTACATATAATTATTATGGTAAAGGTTATGCGTACTTGTCGTGCTGTCCGGGTGGAGGGCTCTTTCTGCCCGAACCCAGAGTACTCCCCCCGTGGTAAGAGTAGATGGAACTAAAAGTGAGGAGATGGGGTGGAGGTGGGATGCTGATAAACTGTCAAGGAACAAATGTGGGTTGTGCTGTTATTTATCTTGTGCTGATTGGGTTAATTATCTGCACCTGCTCCTCCCGTACCTTGTTAATAAAACATCATTTAGAGAACGGTGTCATTTTATCGGCCCCTTATTTAATAACAAATGATCATTTCGACTGAAGTGAATTAATCAAAACTTACTTTAGCTGGAAACAACATTATTCAAGAACCGCTATAAAACCAAACCAATCTCTGTTACATTAAATTGTATGTTTATCTCTATAAAGCTGCTTTGAAACAATCTACATTGTTAAAAGCATTATATATAAATGAGGATGACTTGACTTGACATGATAGTATATGTCCCAAAGCTTGTTTACTCTTCTGCTACACATCAAAAGTATGTACTTTTTCTTCACAAAAATAGTACATACTTTTAGGGCGTAGTATATGTAGGCGAATTGAGACGCAGCAACTGATTTACTGATGGTTTCACTGATGCAATATGAGCAACATTACTGATATGGTGAACAATAAAGCAGCAGTTTGTACCACTGAGCTTCACAACATCATTTGTACTCATCAATAAATGTTATGTCAGTGTATTTCTGTTCTATCTTCTGTTCTTCTTCACTTGCTTTGTATTTGTTTTACTCCCTCTTGAATTTTGCTGTATAACATATTCCTAACCCTAAAGACATTATTAAAATGTATAAATAATACATATATAATCATTCATTAATTTATTTGTTTATTTGAAAAGGGACAATGTACACTGATTAACATTCAGAACAAATGTAAGCGTACCCGAGTTAGCCACAGGCTAGTTTTCATCGGCAGTCCCCTTGCCAGATGTTATTCGGCATCCTAAAACTGTTATAATGCAATATAATTATTTATACAATAAACAAAAAGTTTAAAAAATTGACCGTGTTAAAATCACAAATGATCGAGTAAACACAAAGAGCAGATAAAAATAAATAAATAAATAAATAAAAAGTAAATGATAATAGATGATACAGGTATTGTTGGTGGATGGGATCAGCGTCAGTGTTGACAGTGTTGATTTTCAATAAGCCATTTTAACATTAATCTTAAATGAGTAATAGGATGGGGACTCTCTAATTAATGGTGGTACTGAGTTCCATTGATGTGATGCTATGAATGAAAAGATGGCCTGACTGAATGCGTTTTTTTTTTAGTGGAATTGTGCAGTCCCTCCTAGTTGCACTTCTTGTAACTCTGTTTGCATTCGATTTAAAATGAATAAGGCCAAACAAAGGAGGAGGAGCTAAACTGTGCAAGATCTATTAAACTAAGCAGACATTTCTGTATTTTATGAGGTTTTCCCAACTAAGCAGTTTATACTTCTCTACGATATGGCAATGATGGTAACGAAATGGCTTTTTATCAAAAATTTTAAGTGCTTGTTCGTATAATGATTTCAGTGGTTTTAAGGCTGTAGAGTGTGCGTTGGACCAACTTATCAAACAGTAGGTGATGTGGGAGAGAACCAATGAGTGGAAATATACATTAGCTGCCTCAGTTGATAGGAGGTTTATGATATATGCCTGAAATTAGCCAAACTGAACTTTACTTTATTACAGACCCTCTTTATGTGGGTTTTGAAGGCAAGATTAGAGGCTAAGTGCAGTCCTACTTGTATTCTGAGACAACTTTTAATCTGTGTCCTGAAAAGGAAATGTCTTGTTCTGTGTCTATGTGGGAGCCTTTGGCAGAAAACATACAAACTGTTTTTGAAACATTCAGTTGCAAACAACAGTGATTGAGCCAAGATGTGACCTTCACTAATATATCTGTTAGCTTGATAGCAACTGGGCAGATGACGTGGCGCATGTTTTTTCTGTAATTAAGTGTAAATGTTTACTAAACTGCATTTCTTAACTAAAACAACACATGTCAGTGGGGCATAGAACATCATTTTATTTCATTATTATGATTTTGGGACGTACAATGTATTTGGTGTTGTTCATATTTCAAGGTGAATAGCAAAATGTCCTGCGGTGTGACTGTAACATTGATGACTCATCAAATGTAATTATTAGTAAAATAAAGCAGATATGTTTGGAGCAGCTAATAAATGCCTAGGCATTATTTTATATGTATTTACTTAATTAACTTAAGTTTTCAAAATGCTAAAAAGTACTAAAATAATATTTACAGTACATTTCGTTTTGAAACACAAACGATGTCCTGCAGTGTGACGTAGGATATTAGATTTTTGTACTGGCAGTTACATGGACAGCCATAGGGGTTCTTTAGTCAAGTCCCCTACCAGGAAGTTCCCCAGATGTTTGGATGTGCTAAAGAGGTTAAAAGGTGAGTGTTAATCTCTTATTAATTTGATACATTTCATCATTTCTGTCAGACCATGAACGTGTCCATTTTTGATAGTCCTGTGGTGTGACTGATCTAGTTCGAGAAAAAAGGAAAATATTTTTAGAAAATAAATCATATTCAGGTTTAAAACAATGAACTTATTCAGTTACTGTAATGCCCAAGGTCAGTCTTATATAGCAATGACTCAAAATGGCTGCAAAGGTGAAAAGTCCTGTGGTGTGACAGCCCGTCCTGTAGTGTGACATAATTAAGTCAGATGTCTAGCTAGATTCTCGTCTGTTATATTTGCAATATTAAACATAAATATATATCTGTCTCTCTATATATTAAAAAAATAGTGTACATATTATATATAATGTACCTATATTATACATATATTAAACATAAATATATATATATATCTGTCTTCATTAGTGATTTTTGTCAGTTTTTAGGCATGAGCAAAGAAAGAGGGCAAAACTGGGATGGTTTACAGCCTAGTGTGAAGCGGCTGGGATGAGTATCAGCACCTCCAAATCCGAGGCCATGGTCCTCAGTCGGAAAAGGGTGGCTTGCCCACTTCAGGTTGGTGGATAGTTCCTGCCTCAAGTGGAGGAGTTCAAGTATCTTGGGGTCTTGTTCACGAGTGAGGGAAGGATGGAGCGGGAGATTGACAGACGGAGCGGTGCAGCTTCTGCAGTAATGCGGTCGATGTACCAGTCTGTCGTGGTTAAGAAGGAGTTGAGCTGCAAGGCGAAGCTCTCAATTTACCGCTCAGTCTTCGTTCCTACTCTCACCTATGGTCATGAGCTTTGGGTCATAACTGAAAGGACAAGATCCCGGATACAGGCGGCGGAAATGAGCTTGCTCCGCAGGGTGGCTGGGCGATCCCTTAGAGATAGGGTGAGGAGCTCGGTCACTCGGGAGGAGCTCAGAGTAGAGCCGCTGCTCCTCCACATCGAGAGGGGTCAGCTGAGGTGGAGCCAGTGAAATATTGATTATGTGTGTTAATGGGGTAATTATTGACGAATTAATCTCTTTCAGCATAAGTGTATCCATACCATAGACATCCTTAGCCCTTGAGGATTTGAGAGATGTGACTACTTTCACAACCTCATCTTCTGATACTGGTCTTAGTGTTAATGCTGGCTCTCTGATATTAGCTGGAAGTGCATTATTTTGTTGAACTGCAAAACATTGGGCAATACTATCTACTGACTCAACAAAGTATTGATTAAAGGCCTGTGCCACATCAGTCGGACTCTTCAAGATTGTGTCATTTGATTTTAGTACAATTGGCTTAGTAATACTAATGTTTTGACCGGTTAATTTTTTTTATCTGACTCCATATGGCTTTTGAATTACCATTTGAATTGTAAGCAATTATAATGAAAAAGTCCGCCTTTGCTTTTCTCAGCACCCTTCACACCACTGCAATGCATTATATCACACATAACACATATCACACACTTTATGAATAAAGTCACTCACATACACACATTAAAATAAAATATTAACATTATAATATGATTAACGTTTCACATCATGATTCTTCACTGGAACAAAACAAGCTTCAAAACCAATTTGTTTGAGACACAACACATCACTTCCTGTTTGACATTGCCATCATAAACGTTGCCATCATAAACTTCATTGTGACTGGCTTCAAAAATAATTTGGACACTTTGTGTGTTTCACATATAGTACACTGACCCAAACCTAGTTCAGCTCCAGTGAACCAGAAAGAAAACCTTCTGCAAGTGAACTTGTGCTTCTGGTCTAAGAGCATTTTCACACCACACAAACCATGGGGTTTGTGATTTTTGACTTTTGGGCATTGTTAAATACCTGTAATATTTTGTCATGTATGCTAATTGTTAGACTCCACCTGCGATAGAGTTGTTGTAATAATTAATTTCAGCTGATTACACTAATTGTGGGTGAATTTTTGTCGCAGAGTAACTCAAGATAGCAATGTGCTGAAACGTGTGCTCCTGTCCATTTGTTTTTAATTCACTTTCATTTTGCACGATGTAACCCATAAAAAAAGGATAGACTTCTGTATTCTGAACTGAATCCAGTGTGCGGCCAGCCACATTCCTGCTCCTTTTCCAATATATCAAAAGTAAAATTTAAAGAATTATAGCTCAAGTAGAGTTTTTTTTTTAATCAAGACATTTCTCAAAATATATATGTTTTCTAGCTTTGCAAAATATGAATAAATGAGATACTTTCTGATTGTCAAGCATTAGTGGAACATGTTCATATGTCGACATGATGAACTTATTCTGAAACCTGTGGTTATTCTGACACACGTGTGAAATTACATCATTCAACAACTAAATACGATCTCAGGCGAACTGGTTAAAAATAACTGAAACGTGTCTCAGAAAAGAGAAGTTAGTTCTGAGAAAAGCTCTACTTTGTTTGATAAAATGTCCATAGAATGATAACGCAATTTAAGTTTCCAAATAATGTTTACAATTATTTTTTTCTCAATAAGACAGTCAGAGAGAAGTAATAGAGATGCTGTTAGATCATAAATACATGCATTTCCTCCATCATTCAACATGCATTATCACACAGATAAATACATCATCAAACTCTTCATCTGATCAACACATAACAACATCACATTGAATCTGATCAATAAATAATACAATAATCAGTGATGCTGTGAATTCATAGACTCTTACACAACAATCATTATTTTATCCCATCTTCAGCTGAATACATTGCATTAGAAACAGAAAAAAAGAGGATTATAGAATATGATCAGATACTCACAGATGAGAGGCAGTGCACTGGAGCCCATACTGTCACATTAATAGACTGTTGTAACAGCGCTGTGTGATAAAACACACACTTCCTGTGTTTGAAAGAAGAGATGAGGGAGGAGACACAACTACACACAGAAATACACAGATAAAGAAAAGAGAGATCGAAGATATTTAACTACTCATTTATTCAAGTTGAATATGAAAATCATATTTTTCAGATCAGTTCTGATGGAGGTTGTTCTCAATGTCATTTTGTCCGTTAACAGTCACACACAGAAGACAGACGGTGATAAAAGTGAAATCACAATGTGACGTGTGTCTAATGTAAGGCCCAGTCTACATTATATCAGTGAAATTTACAGTTTTTGTATTGTATACCATAAATTTAAGTTTAGTTGCATAAAAACTAAAATGTTGCCAAGTTTTTTACATGGTGTTGACCATCAAACTGTAAAGTCAAGTAAAATAAAGTGGATGCATTTGAAATGAGGATTTATGGAATAAACAAGTACTACAATGGAGACAGTTGTTAATAGAAAGTCAAAGTTAAGTTTTGGAATATTAATTTTGCCTTTGTTTTAATTTGTTGTTCGCAAAGCCAATTGGACAATACATGGATTGGCATATCCGACTTTTAAGGGAATGAACAATGTGTTTACATTATTTGAGGCAGAAGCACTCATCAAAACCATCTGCATCCCTATAGAATTATAATAGAAATACCAAGCAACTATCACTCATCAACGGCAGCTGCACCAACGCTATCTCACGACCAATTCGTACGAATTTGTACGAATGATTAAAAGGTGGCTAATTCGTACGAATTCATACGACCTCACTCGTACGGATTCGTACGATTTGTCTAAACCCACGTGATGGGTAGGTTTAGGGGCGGGGTCAGGAGTAGGTCATTCGTATAAATTCATACGAATTTGGAATTCGTAAAATATGTACGATTTAGCAAAAATCCTACAAATTCGTACAAATTCGTACGAGTGAGGTCGTATGAATTGTTACGAATTAGCCACTCGTACAAATTCGTACGAATTGGTCGTGAGATCGGGCTGGCTGCACAGTTGCTTTAATAACACCCAGTCTGGCCTTCGAAGGTCGTACTGCTGCTGATCCTTCACACATTTAAAAACACCTGAATTATACTTTATTATAGTTTATATTAGCCTATAGCAGAAACATTACATTTACTATCTGGTTTATCAATCAGCAGCAATAACAAAAAATACAGACAGATGGGATTATGATGATTTATTGTTCTATGTTATATTAATGCAAATACAAATGTTTTACATTTTATAACCTTGTAATAACTTTCATAACCATATATATCTTAATATATTTAAAGCTGTTCAAAACTGGAATCATTCCAGATTAATGTATCATGATTTATGTTTAAATAAAGCAGTGGTAAGCAGAATGTGTTAAAACCATGACATAAGAATACACAATCAATGCCAGTTCAACTATAATTGAATGCGGACAAACATGGACAAAACTCTCAAATTTACCCACTATCAGGGAGTAAAACATGTTACTGAAAGTTAAAACCTTTGGGTTAAAGTCTCCTATAAAGCATTGAAACATGTGAGAATCATCAGTGACCACAGATGAAGAGCAGGTACACAGACAGACATGTTGTGTGCATCAAGCTGCACAAAAAAACTTCTGAATGAAACACAAGTCCCTCAGCAATCTTCCTTACATTATAGCCATTGTTAAAGTGTTTATTCAACAGTGGTAAATGACTTTGCATTTCCTCTTTGTATTTCATTACATGAAACCAGGAGAAATATATGCAACCTTCTCAGTTACCGCGTATATGTGTTAAAATAAAAGGTTAACTCGTCACGTGTTCACGTGAGTCACGGCCCAGAATAAATATTAATACCTCTACTCGATGTGTGTATGTTGTTTTTACTCCCCAAAACTATTTTACCACTTCAGTTTTGCTCCAAACATGAGCGGGGAAAACGTCTCAGGTTACAACTGTAACCTATGTTCCCTGAGAACAGGGAACGAGACAATACGTCATCGACGCTATGGGGAAACGCCTCAGGCGTGACAGGTGTCTGAAATCACTATCAAATCACGTCAATCACATTGACCGGCGACAGCCCGTGAATCATTATTGTGAATGATTAGCGTGCGACCTGGAAGCATAAAAGGGCGCCTAGAAAACATGACAAATCACCTTATCGTCTGAAGGGACTGTACGGTAGGCGAGCCCCGAGGCATGGCAGGGAGACGTATTGTCTCGTTCCCTGTTCTCAGGGAACATAGGTTACAGTTGTAACCTGAGACGTTCCCTTTCGAAAGGGAACTCCACAATACGTCATCGACGCTATGGGGAACGAAATACCCAATCCGCCATGCTGAGGGGAGTGCATGCCCAAGGGCAGTGACAACTGTCAGAACTAGCAACTTCAAATGAAACGCTTGAACCACTCACCCTCCGGTCACACTGGGCTGTCAGTGACAGCATTCCCTCCGGTCATAGCCCAAGCTACAGCCTCACAGGCAACACCTCCATAAACATGGTTACCTGGGCCGGCTCCGGACCTGGAACCACAGCTTCCAATTAGAAGGGGTCCCTTCTAGGGAATGTGGCTAGGGAACCCGAAGGAACCCCAGCCAATCACTGTTCAGGGGAACGTACTCACCCCGAAAAACCACCAGGACGGCCTGACCTGGCGTCAGAACATAGACACTAGTCTGGCCACTTCCTGTCTGTCTGAAGACAGAGCCTCTGGACAATTGCCTTAAGAACGGCATCCAACCCGAGGGACTGCGAAGCTGGCAGTGAACCACTCGGCCCGGATCTCAGAGACGGGATATCCCGGAGAGTATGACTCAGCATAGCGCTTTCCAACCCTAGCTAGCGAGGGGAGTTTCTCTACTCGATCCACGGATCAACCCAGTGTCTGTGTTTCAAAAACACTGAGGAGGCCTGTTAAGGCCTAAGGGCTGATCTAACTGGGAGGCCTCACGAGAGGCCTACAACCGTCTGACCAGACTCAGGAGGCCGCAAGCTCATAGCGACCCTCGGTGAGGGGAGCACAAGGTCCGCCTGGTAGGCAAACCACGCTGTAGGCAGGAAAGGTTCCGGGAGGGAACCAGTAGCAGAGAATGAACACTTTAGCGAGCCAGGGCGCGAGCTCGCCTTCAGCAGCTGCCAACTAAGGCTAGCTGAGACTGATAGCAAGAGGCCACTAGCTTCATAAACCCAGCAACATAAGGGAACCATACACAGGGAGGCCTGGAGAGGCCTACAACCTGATAACCACAACCTGCGGGAACTCACCTTCAGGGAGGCCTGGTGAGGCCTACTACCTGAGCGTTCTCATTCAAGGAGGCCTGGAGGGGTCTCCTGAAAATCACAGCATGTGGGAATTCTCCTACAGGGAGGCCTGTAGAAGCCTTCTTCCTGGAAACCACAGTATGCCATAGTATGTGGGAATTCTCCTTCAGGGAGGCCTGGTGAGGCCTACTGTCTGATAACCACAGTGAAAATGGGAGCTCACCATCAGGGAGGCCTGGTGAGGCCTACTACCTGATAACCACAGGAAATGTGGGAGCTCACCTTCAGGGAGGCCTGGTAAGGCCTTCTACCTGATAACCGCAGTATGTGGGAATTCTACTTCAGGGAGGCCTGTTGAAGCCTTCTACCTGGAAACCACAGTATGAGGGAATTCTCCTTCAGGGAGGCCTGGTGAGGCCTACTGCCTGATAACCACAGTGAGAGTGGGAGCTCACCATCAAGGAGGCCTGGTGAGGCCTACTACCTGATAACCACAGGAAATGTGGGAGCTCACCTTCATGGAGGCCTGGTGAGGCCTTCTACCTGACAACTGCAGTATGTGGGAATTCTCCTTCAGGGAGGCCTGGTGAGGCCTTCTACCTGGAAACCACAGTATGCCACAGTATGTGAGAATTCTCCTAATGGGAGGCCTGGTGAGGCCTACTACCTGATAACCACAGTGAATGTGGGAGCTCACCTTCAGGGAGGCCTGGCGAGGCCTTCTACCTGATAACCGCAGTATGTGGGAATTCTCCTTCAGGGAGGCCTGATGAAGCCTTCTACCTGAAAATCATATTATGTGGGAATTCAATTTCAGGGAGGCCTGGTGAGGCCTACTACCTGATAACCACAGTGAATGTGGGAGCTCACCATCAAGGAGGCCTGTGAGGCCTACTACCTGATAACCACAGGAAAATGTGGGAGCTCACCTTCAGGGAGGCCTGGTGAGGCCTTCTACCTGATAACCGCAGTATTCTACTTCAGGGAGGCCTGGTGAGGCCTACTACCTGATGGCAACTGGTCACTGAGACTGGGTGATTGCATTGAGGCGGCCTTACAGGGCCAGCCAGCTGGGGACTCGCCTATCAGGGAGGCCTGGTTGGGCCTACTAGCTGATAGCAAGTACATTCTGCTACAAAGAGACAATGTTGGGAACATACTACACCAACATAAACTATTGGGCCCACACACAGGAGGCCTAATACGGCTAGCTACCTGGTAGCGGCTAAAGGTATGTCCCTACAACATTGAGACTCACCTCCTAAGGCGGCCTGATTAAGGCCTAATACCTGTCGGTGAGTCAACTGCCGAAACACCAAGGCCAACCTCGAATAGAAGTAGGCTAGCCTACAGTGCCCTCACGGGGGCTGCCAGTCAAGGAGGCCTGCTGGGGCCTACTACCTGATGGCACAGCCCTCGTTGGCAGATAAGCTGTTACACAGCGCCTACAGCATCATGGTGCCTAATCACATTACCCATGGCAGTGTACTCAGCAAGAGAGCTAGCACCCTTAAAGCAAGGGGAGTACAACGTACGCCACTCTGCCTCAATGGAGGCCCCAGTTAGTGAGGGGCCTACC
This sequence comes from Chrosomus eos, assembly GCA_036326025.1. Taxonomy (NCBI): domain Eukaryota; kingdom Metazoa; phylum Chordata; class Actinopteri; order Cypriniformes; family Leuciscidae; genus Chrosomus; species Chrosomus eos. The sequence goes on from JAZAVI010000838.1 coordinate 69,395, forward strand.
ATCTATGCATGGGCGTCAGCTCAGGGCAATGCTCTGGCTTCAGGGGAGCATACTTCGACCAAAGAAGTTGAAAGCTTTAATTCATACTCGACCCGAGCCATAGTGGTGCGAGGTAGGATGAAACAGAACCGGGAGTGAAGTGCTCAGACCTACCCTGTATCACAGGGGAACACTCACACCTCACCCTGAAGTTACCAGGGTGCGGGCCTGCCAGCGGCTCTAGGGGTGACAGAAATGCATCTGTGCTCAACCTAGGGGAGTGGGGCTTGAAAGAAAGCCAACCACCTACAACCCAGCGCTCGAGCAGTGGCTCAGCGAGGTGAGTAAAGCCTATACTGGCGGCCTGCCTAACCCTGGCTCAAAAAAGACATATATACCACGGAGGCCTGTTGAGGCCTACCATGTCCTTATAAACCATCCTCTGCACCACGCTGCATTACTCTAGTCACCCCAGAATGCAGAGAAGGGGGCGGGCCTTGGCCTAACGACTCCCAAGGGAGGAGGCTGTTATACAGGGATGCTAGAAACCTACATTCACAAAGTGAAGGGTAAGAGGAAAAAATGCTAATTTTAGCAGAACACCTCTAATATCCCTGGTACAGCCTAGGCCAGCTACAGAGGTGGCCTGGTGGAGGCCAACCTGTAAGCATAGATCTAACTGAGGGCTCGGAGGAGCCACAGCCTAACAGGAAAATAAACATTGTATTATTCCATACAAGTGGCTGCAGGATCGCACAGCCTAAGAACACTCAAACAGAGCTCAAGGGGCGAAATACTCAGTGAAGTCAAAACGGTCCAATGGGCCGGACATAAGATCTATCTGAAGCTCTAGCGTCAGTCAACACTCTAGGTTTTAACATACTAAAGAGAGAGACCAACTACTCTTACCTTCAGGTGGCTAGTAGCCATAAGGCTAACACAGTTATCACTCTGGCCACCTACCAGGGAACTTCAGGGCCCTAATAACATAATAACGTTCTTACCTTAATTCCTTGACATGACCCCATAGCTCTTATACAGGGAACGAGGTCTGTAAAGAGAAATATGTTATTTTCACAAAAAATACTCTTTGAAAAACCAGTAGTTCACCTGCGGCGTGCAAGGTGAAGACTCGCCAGACAGTTCCTTATGAACCTGGGGTCTGCCACCTTACATACCTGAAAAGGGGCGTTACCATTAACCAAGCCTAGGAGAGCCATCAGAACGTGGTTCTCATCATCAGCCCATCCCCAGGACTGATGTAATGAACGCCTGGGGGTCAGAAGAGAGAGGGCAGCTATGACCCTCCGGGGAGGTTATCCATTACCAACGCTGTGAGCGTTTGCTCTGAATAACCTCCCTCAAATCTCTTCTTTTGCGGGAGTTACGCCTCCTCTGCGACCTGCTCCTCGGAGGAGGGGGCGCACGAGAGGCGACACTGGCTCGCTGGCCCTGCTTACGGTCGTCAGACCGTGAAGGGCCAGGCCCTCCCGCCTGCCTGGGTGCGGGCGCGGATCTCAGCGGTATACAGGTCTTAAACGCTGCTGAGCGCGCTTTCGCCTCCCTGAATTTCCCTACCACCGCCTCTACGGAGGTGCCAAAGAGTTCAGAAGGCGACACTGGCGAATCGAGAAGAAAGGCCTTCTCTTTCTCCCCGATGTCAGCCAGATTTAACCACAGATGTCTCTCCGTGGCCACCATCGCCGCCATCGACCGACCGATCGCGGCAGCGGTTTGTTTGGTAGCCCGGAGAGCCAGATCTGTGGTTAAGCGCAGCTCAGCTACCGCCTCAGGGGACATTCCTTCCCCCTGGTCGAGATCCCTCAGTAAGTCGGCCTGGTAAGCCTGCAATACTGCCATGGTATGGAGTGCAGCACCGGCCTGACCTACTGCCGTGTATGCTCTGCCATTCAAACGAGCCGTTGCTTTGAGTGGCTTGGATGGCAGGGTTGGAGCTTTCAGTGTCGTTGCCCGCCCAGACACGAGATAGTTCGCAAACGTCTCGTCAATCGGCGGCATCGACACGTAACCATGCTCTCCGATCCCCTCAACATCAGCGAAACTGGCCCGCTGATGTTGATGAATACGGGCAGAGTATGGTTTCTTCCATGCCTTCTCGATCTCAGTGTGCAGATCGGGAAGAAATGGAAGGCTCACCCGAGCTGGCGGTGTATGGCCGGGGAGAAACCGATCATCAAGCCTGCCGCGAGCGGTCTCTCCTCTAGCGCGCTGCCAAGGCAACTGCAGCCTACCAGCAGCGCGCTCCATCACATCCAACAGCTCAGCATACACGGGGCAGGATGACTGAGAGAGTTCGGGATCATGAACCCCCTCAGGCATCTCCTGCACGTCCTGAAGAGCCGCAACTGCAGGACCAATCGGAGAATAGTCATCCACATCAACCTGCAGTTCGCCCTCGTCAGCTGTCGAATCATCTGAGAGGTTAACAACCCTCTCGAGGTGATCGACAAGGTCCATCTGGGAACCCCATGATGCTAGCCGCCGCTCAGCCTCGGCTCGAGCGGGACCCGCACCACGAGGACCAGACGCTGAGCCCCCTTCACTCGAGAAGAGGGCTAGACGAGAGCGGAGCGTTTTCAGAGAAAACTGCTCGCAGTTCGCACAGAGGGTTCCCTCGAGAACCTCCCGCGCGTGCTCTTCTCCCAGGCAGAAAACGCACAGCTCGTGTGTGTCTGTCGGTGTCAAAAACCTAGGACACGGGTCGGCACATTTACGAAAACAGTCTACCTTAGCCGTGCGTTTCATACTCATACTTGCGTTCCTTTGAGTAGCGATTCAAACAAACAGTCCCTGAAGACGAAAAGGTGATTTGTCATGTTTTCTAGGCGCCCTTTTATGCTTCCAGGTCGCACGCTAATCATTCACAATAATGATTCACGGGCTGTCGCCGGTCAATGTGATTGACGTGATTTGATAGTGATTTCAGACACCTGTCACGCCTGAGGCGTTTCCCCCATAGCGTCGATGACGTATTGTGGAGTTCCCTTTCGAAAGGGAACACACCGTCCACTTCTGGAGGATCTCAGGGCGAGCAGGGATAGTTGAGTCTACACGGTTCTCATGCTGCGGTTAAATGCGCAGCGGCTCATTGTTGATCACAGTCAGATTGAGTGAGTCCAGATCCACAGAGAAATCATGGCAGAAGAAACCGCTCCAGCATCCGCGACCGAGAAGAAACCAGCAGCCAAACGCAAGAGAACAGGACCAAACGTCCGCGACCTGATCGTCAAGGCTGTGTCCGAGTCTGAGGAGAGGAGCGGTGTGTCCCTCCCCGCCCTGAAGAAAGCGCTCGCTGCCGATGGATACGATGTGGAGAAGAACTACTCCCGCATCAAGATCTCCATTAAGAGTCTCGTGACTAATGACATACTAGTGAGGACTAAAGGAACCGGCGTCTCGGGATCCTTCAGACTCAACAAAAAACAGACCGTGGCCAAGAAAAAGACAAAACCCGCCAAGAAAGCGGCTCCTAAAGCCAAGAAACCCGCAGCCGCTAAGAAGCCCAAAACTGCAGCAGCAAAGAAGCTCATCGCTAAGAAATCGCCGAAGAAGGTGAAGAAACCCGCCGCTAAAAAGGCAGCGAAGAGCCCCAAGAAGACAAAGAAACCCGCGAGTCCTAAGAAAGCAGCCAAGAGCCCGAAAAAGGCAAAGGCAGCTAAACCCAAAACGGCGAAACCTAAAGCAGCAAAAGCTAAAAAGACAGCAGCCAAAAAGAAATAAACTTTATTTTTCGTTGTTTAATCAAAACGGCTCTTTTAAGAGCCACTCAGTATTTCATAGTAAAGAGTGTTATTTCATCTGACCAATAAAGATGGGATTGGCTTTCCTTTATGTTACACGTGAAAGCAAATTAATGGACCTGTATGTTCATGTTGTGCAAATACATTTAGACTTAATTATTGAGAATGTTGATGGTTTGATAAAGTCTGAAGTATCTATACGTAGGCTACATTTTTACATAATAAACTATGAAAATATTCTGCTTCAAGACCGAATCGTTTTATTCACACATTATCGCCATCATCACCATTAAAATAAAGCCCATTACCCTTTAAATGAAGACTAGCGGCATTACATGATATTACAGCGTGACGTGTTTCGACGTCAGTAGCAGAAAGGGGGTTGGGTTTGGCGTTTGGACTAAAGATCAGTGATTGGCTTGAAATGTTTTCAGATTTCAGCCAATAGGAGACTGGCACGTTTTCTTTATAACTCACCTCCCAGAGCCAGCTGCTGTATTCGTTTCTTTACTCGACAACTATTTTAAACCATAATGAGTGGAAGAGGTAAAACCGGGGGAAAGGCTCGCGCTAAGGCCAAGACTCGCTCTTCCAGGGCGGGACTGCAGTTCCCCGTCGGCCGTGTTCACAGGCTTCTCCGCAAAGGCAACTATGCCCAGCGCGTCGGCGCCGGAGCTCCGGTGTATTTGGCCGCTGTGCTCGAGTATCTGACCGCTGAGATCCTGGAGTTGGCTGGAAACGCCGCTCGGGACAACAAGAAGACCCGCATCATCCCTCGACACCTGCAGCTGGCGGTGCGCAATGACGAGGAGCTGAACAAGCTTCTGGGTGGCGTGACCATCGCTCAGGGTGGTGTGTTGCCCAACATTCAGGCCGTGCTGCTGCCCAAGAAGACCGAGAAGCCCGCCAAGGGCAAGTAAACTGACGGAAGCTTCTCTTCAAACCAAAGGCTCTTTTAAGAGCCACACAATTTCTCCATGAGAGAGTGATTTATATCCCTTTCATGCATGAACCATGATAATCTCAGTCAGTATTTTTTTCCTTTGTGTTTTTATTGCTCTTAGGGTATGAAAAACAAGATTTGATTTTGAATTTTTTTTTTTCCCAATTTTCCAAAGAGATTTTCAGGTGTTCACTTGAGTGGACAGCATGCATTTATGGTTTAAACCAGTGGCGGCATTTCACAAAAACCTAGAGTATGGCATTCCCTCTGGGCATACATAGATAGGTGTAATTTGCGGGTGGGACATGTCCCCATCACTTTTTGCCAAGGTCGATTGTGTCCCCACCACTTTTGAAACATCTCAGGGCATGGATCATGTACCAATACAAATAAATAAAACATCTCCAGTTAACTCTAATAGAGCATTCATTTCGTTCGTTTGTTAAATAAGAGGCGATCTAGTGCTGAAATGTGTTGTTTTTTAAATCAAGTCACCAAAGTGCTCGTTGCCGCTGCTATCATCAGTGGCGAATACGTTCTGAGGAAACTATTTTGCAAATCGCAATTACGTTACATGCCAACATATAAGCAGTGCTATTACGTTGGTCCTAATATAGCAGCCTGCTGCTGCTCTCATTGTTAATACGTAGGTATTAATACGTTATTTTAAAAGATAGAAAACACGTTTGGATAGATGCTGAAACGTATAACGTTAATATGGACGTATTTGCAACATTTAAACGTAACATATTACGTTTTTACAGCTACAACACGTTAACTATTTACGTTTATTTCATATCATAAAGATGTATACTTTCACTTTTAAATACAAATGTAAAAAGATCCCTTAATCCTACTCCCAAAACCTAAACATATCCATTTTATACAGAATATAAAAAGGATAAAACACTTGGAGAGAGATGTGTAGGTAAATGGCAGTTTTATTAACAATATCATTAAAATATATTTTGAGCTACTAATCCTACTCCTACCCCTAAACCTACTCATAACCATTCCTTAAAACTACGTAAGCTAACACAATTATGAAGAGATATAGAGATCGCTAAGACATGTGACCAACTGGGCGGCAACGTCATCAGAACGCAAAGAATTATGGGTATGTTTGGCCAGTTTACACAGAGTTTAGATGGGCTGGCATAGCAGGCTTGCTTTCTGGCATGAAAAAAATAAAACAGTAGTGTGAAAAAACATATTATAATCCTACAAAATGCAGCGGGCTAAAGATAACATTGTCGGACCATACCGCCTAAAACTAAATCCTAATGCAAAGACGAGATATGAGGAGAAAATAAAGGAAATCAAGGGACTGGATCCTTATGAATGACTGGTCAGGAGACGTCAACCTGTTGCCCAACTTCCAGCACCCATATACAACTACATGATATGAGATATATATAAATCAGACTCGACAATATATTCTCAATTACAAAAAAATAAATAAAATGCACAAACGTATGACAAATCTACACACGCGAAGTTTTCAGTAACTTCAAGTCGCAAGTTTAAGCACCACACACTCCTCGCGCTCTCTCTCATCTACCTGCATGCAGTCAGAATTCATGTCAAGATTGCAATCCTGGAGTGTGTGTGTGTGTGTGTGTCCGCGAGAGGGCGCGGGCCGCGGGCGCGAGCGGAGAGAGAGCGAGAGAGAGAGAGAGAGAGAGAGAGAGAGAGCCCTGCTTATGAGTGACGACGGACGGAGGACAGAACCACTA
>JAZAVI010000839.1:0-35419 GCA_036326025.1 Chrosomus eos
GAGTGAGTGACAGGCACGATCCATGAGAGTGAGTGAGTGACAGGCACGATCCATGAGATGAGTGAGTGACAGGCACGATCCATGAGAGTAGTGAGTGACAGGCACGATCCATGAGAGTGAGTGAGTGACAGGCACGATCCATGAGAGTGAGTGAGTGCAGCACGATCCATAGGGTTATGAGTGACAGGCACATCCAGAGGGGATAGTACAGGCACGACCAGAGATGATGGTGACAGGCACATCCATGAAGGAGTAGTGACAGCACATCCATAGAGTGAGTGAGTGACAGGCACATCCATGAGAGTGGGGGTTAACCCGATAACCCCCAACCCTTACTAACCCTGGGGCCCTAATTTAAAATAAAACCCCAAAAAATGTAGGCCTATAAAAAATTCACTTTTTTCAACAAAACTATGAAAAAATAAAAAAATGTCTAACCAACTCATGTACCTATCTATCCATCTCCCATCCATCCATCCATTCCCCCTCCCCAAACCATCCATCCATCCCCCACCATCCATCCATCCATCAACCCTTTTCCCTCCAGGGCCAAAAACTTCCTTTTTTAACGATGCCCATCTTGGACTGCATTTCTGTGTGTTGGATCATTGTTAAATTAAAGCAATTTGGTTTGAGTGATTATAAAATTTAATTAAACAAATATGAATGAGAACTTTAGAGGCACATACAGGCTAAGTAATTTTAGCGTGAGGCCCGCCTTGCTATAAATAGGGGACAGCTCTACATAATTGTGGAGGAGACGAGCAACTGCATTAAATCACTATGTACCTGGAAATTCAACGCGAATGCACCTCATGACACAATCGTAAAAATGAGACAGTGCCATATTTTTGGTTTTGATTTGAACATGGAATTTCTCTCCCATAAGCATGAGTGTTAAGGCCACACTGTTGGGGATATGTTGAAAGCCAAAGTTTCTAGGCTGTGGAGTTACTGAATGGCATCTGTAAAAATACAGTGCTATACGTATGAAATTTCTCTGGTCACAATGCAATTGTTAAAGCTCATTTTGGGGGTGATTAGACCAAAAATTTTTTGATGTTTCCCTCGCAAGAGTTGGGGCTTTATGCTCTGCACAACGCCTAAACACGTTCTCATAAAAAAGAACTAGGTGAAACCCTAATAGCACTGCAAATAGCTCATTTATTAAACCATGTGAAACCCGAATTCATTTTTATTTACACATCTTCTGGACTTATTTGGGCATTTGGAGCTTGAACAGCTGCATACCAGGCCACCTAGTGATTGGTATTCCCTAAAGCCATGCATTCCTGGACTGAATGTTTTGGTAGTTTGGTCATTGACGTATAAATTTAAAATAAATTTGAGATTGGGTATAATTAATAAAACAAATTCATTATATGAAAAAGTTAGCCCATAATGTAGGTTATTTCAATGAGGCACCTCTGCTTAAAAGTCGGGGGGACCACTTACAAATTATGAAGAGAACGGCTGAACATTCATTAAATCACTATGAACGTGGAAAGTTGAAACCGCTGAAAGTACTCATGACCATGTAATGGACACTGCCTCATTTTTGGGAGTGACAGCTTGGAAAATTTCTTTCCCCTAAGCATAGTGTATGACCACATGTTTGATATTGAAGACAAAAGATGTTTGTGTTAAGTTTACCTGAATGCATGCTGTAAAAATTAATTTATAACAGCTATGGAAAATTTTTGGCACAATAAGTTGGTGTAGAGGTCCTATTGGGGAGTTAGGACCCAAATAATTTTTTGGAGTTTCTTGCAAAGACGTTGGTGTCGTTATTCTTCAACTCACAAACTCCTGTTTCCAATAAATAAGAAACTTGCGATAGCCCATTATTGACGTCAAATTACCCTTTTATTACTTGCATAACAGGGAATACACTTTATTTAACATGTTTGATCTGGGATAACGAGCTAAAAGCACTTATACTGGGTATCCTAATCAGTGCATTTGCTATTCGGTTTGGCATTTGCTGAATAACAAGTTTGAGTTATATTTAAATAAAAACAATCATTATATAAAAATTAGCAATAGAGTATTTTGAATAGCACCTTGATAACAGGACATCTACATATTTGGAAAGGGTGGCTGTTAAATTATGAGAAAGGGATGAAAGTTATCCTATGAACAAAGTAATGTAGCCACATTTGTGTGTATGTGCTTAAATTTTGTGGTGATGTAACTTATGTGTGATGTTGAAGGCAAGATTGAGGTGAAGCCAGCATCGTAAAAACGTGACACTTGAAATTTTGTCACGATGGTGTAAGGGCCATCATGGGGTTGTTGACCCAAAAATTTTAGTTCTCTCCACAAATGTGTGGTATGCTACACAAATCCTTTCCATAATAGATTGAAGCCTTAGTGGCAGTGGTACCCTCATTTATTTAAAAGCCTGTTGGCATACAGGATACCATTTATATTTAAATTCGAATTTTGGTGGGCCGTTGACAGACGTATAACGACCTTGGTCTGATTTTTCCCACCACTGCCTATTCGACTACTTCTGTATTGGACATTGTGAGATAAAATTTAAACAAATTATTAATAAAATTTAATAAACAATTATAAACATTGCAAGGAGAGAATTAAGTGAGGCCAGCCGAAAGGAGGGCCATCCTCACCAATTGTGAGGACGTGGAAGTTGCATAATACCTGTGACTGATTGAGTTAAATGAAATCATGAAAAGAGTAGCTCATTGGTGGTATTTAAGAAATTCTTTGCCATAAGCGAGGGAACGTCCTATTGTGAATTGAGCAACGATGTGGAATTACCGTGGCATGGTAATGACATGTATACGAAAATTTTGGTCAGTCATGAAACTCCCATGTGCGGTATTAGGCCATATTTTTTGATGTCTCAAAGACTGTTCTTTACCTTCAACTAACTACTTCTAAAAAATAGAATAGCTGATAGCCATAGATGGAATAGCCCCATTATTTAAGTTGCTACCCAGGTATTACCCACTTATATTAATCCTGATTTGATTTGAGCATAGTGGAGGAACAGCAAATTATTGATCATTTTCCAATACACTTTCTACCGCTTTGGAGTGGAGAGTCAAAAATAAAGAAATGTGGATGTATTTAAATTAAAACAAATCTGATGGACATTTTAGGAACAGTGATAATTTGGATGAGGAGTTAAAATAATCTACAATTTAGTGAAAAAACAAGTGTATATTACAGGTGGGATTGAAGCGGAATATATCAATATGAAAATCAGTCACATTTGTTGGGAGTACATTGATTTTTGCCCATAGATGATGTTAGCCCTTTGTGTTTAAACAAATTCTGTTCTGAATGATGCTAAATCTAATGATTGTATAGACGCCTCCTCCTGTTTGGATGATGTTAAGAGCAAAAGATTTTGATGTCTGGAGAGTTTACCTGAATGCACAATGCTGAAATGAGTACAGTTGTATAACAGCATGGAAAATTTTCTGCGTCCAACAGATGCAGAGTTGGTGTAGAAAGGGCTCCTCATTGTGGCGGGGTGTGTTGAGACCCAAATAATTTTGAGGTTTCCCTTCGTCCACAAGGTGGTGTGTCGTTTATGCTCCCTTCCACAACTGCACTAAACTACCCTCGTTTCTCAATAAAAATAAAGAAACTATGCTAATAGCCCATTTAGATGTACAGTGGCAAATACCTCCATTTTATTTTAAAAGCCATGTTGCATAACCCAGGGTAATTTAACCCACTTTTATTTAACACATCCTCTGGACATATTTTGGCATGTCTGGAGCGCCAGTTGAAGCGATGGACCGTGCATAACCAGGCCGACCTTAGTCTGACCCTTGAGTTCATTTTCCCCTAACTCAGCCAGTGCTCATTCTCTGGACCTGACATGTTCTTGGTTGTTTGGGGATGCATGTGTGACTGTATAAAAATTTAAAGTCAAATTTGAGTATTTGGAGATGATTATAAAATTTAAAATTAAAAACAAATTCATTGATAGTGAGAAAACGATTTAGGCACCATACATGCTGAGAGTAATTTTTAGCAGAGTGGGAGGGGCCAGCCCTCTTGCTTAAAAGTCGAGGGACACGTCCTCTACCATAAGTTATGGAGAGAGAACGGAGACTGAGACAGTTGTCATTCAAATTCACCTGATGAGAACCGTGGGAAAGTTCGAAACGCGTCGTGAAAGTGCACCTCAATGACACAATACTGTAAAAATGAGTACAGCTGCCATCATTTTTGGTGTGGGTGATGTTGAACAGCTTTGGAAAATTTTCTCTTCGCCCATACAGGCATTGAGTTGGTATAGACGGCCTCCATCACTGTTGTGGGATATGTTGAAGAGCCAAAAGATGTTCTGAGTGTCTGTGAGAGTTTACCTGAATGGCACAATGCTGTAAAAATGATACAGTTGCTATAACAGCTATGGAAAATTTTCTTGCTCCATACAGATGCAGAGTGGTGTAGAAAGGCTTCCATCATTGTGGCGGGGTGATGTTGAGGACCAAATAATTTTTGGAGTGATTTCCCTTCGTCCACAAAGACGTTGGGTTCTTTTGCTCCCTTCCACAATGCACTAAACCTACCCTCTTTTCTCAATAAAAATAAAGAAACATGGCTGAATCCCATTTAATTTAGCACTGGAAATTATCCATTTTAATTTTTAAAACCATGTTGGCATAACCAGGGAATTTAAACCCACTTTTATATTTTAACAATCTCTCTGGACATATTTTGGCATGTCGGGGACGCCATTGAAGATGGACGGCAAACCAGGCCAGACCTTAGTCGACCCTGGAGTCATTTTCCCCTAATCGCATGCCTATTCGACCTGGACATTTCTTGTAGTGTTTGGGATCATGTGTGACTGTATAAAAATTAAAAGTCAAATTTGAGTTTTGGAATGATAAAAATTTTAAAATTAAAAACAAATTCATTGATAGTGGAAAACGATTTATGAGGCACCATACAGTGCTGAGAGGTTAATTTTTAGCAGATGGGAGGGGCCCAGCCTCTGCTAAAAAGTCAGGGGACCACGTCCTCTACCATAAGTTTAGTGGAGAGAGAACGAGACTGAGACAGTTGTCATTCAAATTCACTATGAGAACCGTGGAAAGTTCGAAACGCGTCGTGAAAGTGCACCTCAATGACACAATACTGTAAAAATGAGTACAGCTGCCATCATTTTTGGTGTGGGTGATGTTGAACACTTGGAAATTTCTCTTCGCCCATAAGCATTTGAGTTGGTATAGACGGCCTCCATCACTGTTGTGGGATGATGTTGAAGAGCCAAAAGATTTCTGAGTGTCTGTGAGATTTACCTGAATGGCACAATGCGTAAAAATGGTACAGTTGCTATAACAGCATGAAAATTTTCTCTGCGTCAAACAGATGCAGAGTTGGTGTAGAAAGGCTTCCATCTTGTGGTGGGGTGATGTTGAGGACCCAAATAATTTTGGAGTTTTCCCTCTCCACAAAGAGTTGGTGTCGTTTATGCTCCCTTCACAACTGCACTAAACCACCCTCGTTTTCTCAATAAAAATAAAGAAACATGGTGAAAGCCCATTTAGATGTAGCACGTGGAAATAGCCCTCCATTTTATTTAAAAGCCTGTTGGCATAACCCAGGTAATTTAACCACTTTATATTTTAACACATCTCTCTGGACATATTTTGGCATGTCTGGAGCGCCATAAGGATGGACCGTGCATAACCAGGGCCAGACCTTAGGTCTGACCCTTGGAGTTCATTTTCCCCTAACTCAGCCAGTGCCTCATTCTCTGGACTCTGGACATGTTCTTGTAGTGTTTGGGATGCATGTGTGACTGTATAAAAATTTAAAAGTCAAATTTGAGTATTTGGAGATGATATAAAATTTTAAAATTAAAAACAAATTCATTGATAGTGAGAAAACATTTATGAGGCACCATACAGTGCTGAGAGGTTAATTTTTAGCAGAGTGGGAGGGGCCCAGCCCTCTTGGCTATAAAAGTCGAGGGGACCACGTCCTCTACCATAAGTTTAGTGGAGAGAGAACGGAGACTGAGACAGTTGTCATTCAAATTCACCTGATGAGAACCGTGGGAAAGTTCGAAACGCGTCGTGAAAGTGCACCTCAATGACACAATACTGTAAAAATGAGTACAGCTGCCATCATTTTTGGTGTGGTGATGTTGAACAGCTTTGGAAATTTTCTCTTCGCCCATAAGGCATTTGAGTTGGTATAGACGGCCTCCATCACTGTTGTGGGATGATGTTGAAGAGCCAAAAGATGTTCTGAGTGTCTGTGAGAGTTTACCTGAATGGCACAATGCTGTAAAAATGAGTACAGTTGCTATAACAGCTTGGAAAATTTCTGCGTCCACACGATCAGAGTTGTGTAGAAAGGGCTCCATCATTGTGCGGTGATTTGAGGACCAAATAATTTTTTGGAGTGTTCCCTTCGTCCACAAAGACGTTGTGTGTCGTTTATGCTCCTTCCACACTCACTAACCTTACCTCGTTTTCTCAATAAAAATAAAGAAACTTCTGAATAGCCCATTTAGATGTAGCACGTAGGCAAATTAGCCCTCCATTTTAATTTAAAAAGCCCATGTTGGCATAACCCAGGGTAATTTAAAACACTTTATATTTTAAAACACTCTCTGGACATATTTTGGGCTGTCGGGGAGCGGCCAGTTGAAGCGATGGACCGTGCATAACCAGGGCCAGACCTTAGGTCTGACCCTTGAGTTCATTTTCCCCTAACTCAGCCAGTGCCTCATTCTCTGGACTCTGGACATGTTCTTGGTAGTGTTTGGGGATGCATGTGTGACTGTATAAAAATTTAAAAGTCAAATTTGAGTATTTGGAGATGATTATAAAATTTTAAAATTAAAAACAAATTCATTGATAGTGAGAAAACGATTTATGAGGCACCATACAGTGCTGAGAGGTTAATTTTTAGCAGAGTGGGAGGGGCCCAGCCCTCTTGGCTATAAAAGTCGAGGGGACCACGTCCTCTACCATAAGTTTAGTGGAGAGAGAACGGAGACTGAGACAGTTGTCATTCAAATTCACCTGATGAGAACCGTGGGAAAGTTCGAAACGCGTCGTGAAAGTGCACCTCAATGACACAATACTGTAAAAATGAGTACAGCTGCCATCAATTTTTGTGGGGTGATGTTGAACAGCTTGGAAAATTTTCTCTTCCCCATTACAGGCATTGAGTTGGTATAGACGCCTCCATCAAATGTTGTGGGATGATTTGAAGAGCCAAAAGAAGTTTCTGAGTGTCCTGTGAGAGTTTACCTGAATGCACAATGCTGTGAAAATGAGTACAGTTGCATACAGCTATGGAAAATTTTCTCTGCGTCCAAACAGATTGCAGAGTCGGTGTAAAAGGGCTTCCATCAAATTTTGGCGGGTGATGTTGAGGACCCAAATAATTTTTTGGAGTGTTTCCCTTCGCCACAAAGACGTTGGTGTGTCGTTTATGCTACCCTTCCACAACAGCACTAAACCTACCCCGTTTTCTCAATAAAAATAAAGAAACTATGCTGAATAGCCCATTTAGATGTAGCACGTGGCAAATTAGCCCTCCATTTAAATTTTAAAAGCCCATGTTTGGCATAACCCAGGTAATTTAACCCACTTTTATATTTTAACACAACTCTTGGACATTATTTTGGGCATGTCCTGGGAGCGGCCAGTTGAAGCGATGGACCGTGCATAACCAGGGCCAGACCTTAGGTCTGACCCTTGGAGTTCATTTCCCCTAACTCAGCCAATGCCTCATTCCTGGACCTGGACATGTTCTTGGTAGTGTTTGTGGATGCATGTGTGACTGTATAAAAATTTAAAAGTCAAATTTGAGTATTGGAGATGATTATAAAATTTAAAATAAACAAATTCTTGATATGGAAACCGATTTATGAGCACATCAGTGCTGAAGGTAATTTTTAGAGAGGGGGAGGGCCAGCCCTCATAGTATAGGAGGACCCTCCTCTACCAAAGTTTAGTGGGGAACGAGACCATTCATCAATTCACTAAAACCGTTAAAATCGAAAGCTCTGAATCCCCAATGAACACTGAAATAGACCCTTCATTTAATCTGTTGGGTATGAAATTTAAATTTTTTTTCCATCCGGCATTATTGGGATAGCGGCCCCATACGTTGGGGATGAGTGAAGAGCCAAAGAGTCGTAGGTCTGGAGATTTATCTAATGCACATGCTGAAATGGTCATTGAATACTATGGAAATTTTCTCTGCGTCAAACAATGCAGAGTTGGTAGAAAGGGTTCATCATTTGATTTAGACCCAAATAATTTTTTGGAGTTTCTCGTCCACAAAGACGTTGGGTGTCTTTAGCTCTTCCACACTGCATAAACCTACCCCGTTTCCTCTAAAAATAAGAACTATGGCTGAATAGCCATTAGATGTAGCACGTGGCAAATTAAGCATTTTAATTAAAAGCCCATATGGCATAACCAGTAATTAAAACCCACTTTATATTTTATAACACTCTCTGGACATTATTTGCATTCTGGGACGCCATTGAAGGATGGACGGCATAACCAGGCCAACTTAGGTTGACCCTTGGAGTTCATTTCCTAACTCGCAGTGCCTCATCTCTGGACCTGAATGTTCTTGGTATTTTGGATCTGGTACTGTAAAAAATTTAAGAAATTGAGTATTTGGAGTGTATAAATTTTAAATAAAAAATTATTATAGTGGAAAACGATTTATGAGGCACCATACATGCTGAAGTTAATTTGCAATGAGGCCCAGCCCTCTGCATAAAAGTCGGGACCATCCTCTACCATAAGTTAGTGGAAAGAACGAACTAACAGTTGTCATTCAAATTCACCTATAGAACCTGGAAATTAAACGCTGTGAAAGTGCCCTCATGACACAATACTGAAAAATGAGTACAGCTGCATCATTTTGGTTGGGTGATGTTGAACAGCTTTGAAAATTCCCTCGCCCATATAGGCATTGAGTTGTATAGACGGCTCATCACTGTTGTGATGATGTTGAAAGCCAAAAGATGTTCTGAGTGTTTAGAGTTTACCTAATGCACAATGCTGTAAAAATGATACAGTGCATAACAGCTAGAAAATTTCTTGCTCAATAAGATGCCAGTTGGTGTAAAAGGGCTCCATCATTGTGCTGATTAGGACAAATAATTTGGAGTGTTTCTCCCTTCGTCACAAAGACGTTGGTGTGTGTTTGCCCCTTCACAATGCCTCTCCCTCGTTTCTCATAAAAATAAAGAAACTAATGGCTGAATGATTAAAAGAGCACGTGGCAAATTAGCCCTCATTAATTTTAAAAAGCCCATGTTGGCATAACCACACGCTATGGAAAATTTTCTCTGCGTCCAAACAGATGCAGAGTTGGTGTAGAAAGGGCTTCCATCATTGTGGCGGGGTGATGTTGAGGACCCAAATAATTTTTTGGAGTGTTTCCCTTCGTCCACAAAGACGTTGGTGTGTCGTTTATGCTCCCTTCCACAACTGCACTAAACCTACCCTCGTTTTCCTCAATAAAAATAAAGAAACTATGGCTGAATAGCCCATTTAGATGTAGCACGTGGCAAATTAGCCCTCCATTTTAATTTTAAAAGCCCAGTTGGCATAACCCAGGTAATTTAACCCACTTTTATATTTTAACACATCTCTCTGGACATTATTTTGGGCATGTCTGGGAGCGGCCAGTTGAAGCGATGGACCGTGCATAACCAGGGCCAGACCTTAGGTCTGACCCTTGGAGTTCATTTTCCCCTAACTCAGCCAGTGCCTCATTCTCTGGACCCTGGACATGTTCTTGGTAGTGTTTGGGGATGCATGTGTGACTGTATAAAAATTTAAAAGTCAAATTTGAGTATTTGGAGATGATTATAAAATTTTAAAATTAAAAACAAATTCATTGATAGTGAGAAAACGATTTATGAGGCACCATACAGTGCTGAGAGGTTAATTTTTAGCAGAGTGGGAGGGGCCCAGCCCTCTTGGCTATAAAAGTCGAGGGGGACCACGTCCTCTACCATAAGTTTAGTGGAGAGAGAACGGAGACTGAGACAGTTGTCATTCAAATTCACCTGATGAGAACCGTGGGAAAGTTCGAAACGCGTCGTGAAAGTGCACCTCAATGACACAATACTGTAAAAATGAGTACAGCTGCCATCATTTTTGGTGTGGGTGATGTTGAACAGCTTGGAAAATTTTCTCTTCGCCCATATAGGCATTGAGTTGGTATAGACGGCCTCCATCACTGTTGTGGGATGATGTTGAAGAGCCAAAAGATGTTCTGAGTGTCTGTGAGAGTTTACCTGAATGGCACAATGCTGTAAAAATGAGTACAGTTGCTATAACAGCTATGGAAAATTTTCTCTGCGTCCAACAGATGCAGAGTTGGTGTAGAAAGGGCTTCCATCATTGTGGCGGGTGATGTTGAGGACCCAAATAATTTTTTGGAGTGTTTCCTTCGTCCACAAAGACTTGGTGTGTCGTTTATGCTCCCTTCCACAACTGCACTAAACCTACCCTCGTTTTCTCAATAAAAATAAAGAAACTATGGCTGAATAGCCCATTAGATGTACACGTGCAAATTAGCCCTCCATTTATTTTAAAAGCCCATTTGGCATAACCCAGGTATTTAACCCACTTTTATATTTAACACATCTCTCTGGACATTATTTTGGCATGTCTGGGAGCGCCAGTTGAAGCGATGGACCGTGCATAACCAGGGCCAGACCTTAGTCTGACCCTTGAGTTCATTTTCCCCTAACTCAGCCAGTGCCTCATTCTCTGACCTGGACATGTTCTTGTAGTGTTTGGGGATGCATGGTGACTGTATAAAAATTTAAAAGTCAAATTGAGTATTTGGAGATGATTATAAAATTTAAAATTAAAAACAAATTCATTGATAGTGAGAAAACGATTATGAGGCACCATACAGTGCGAGAGGTTAATTTTAGCAGAGTGGAGGGCCCAGCCCTCTTGCTATAAAAGTCGAGGGACCACGTCCCTACCATAAGTTAGTGGAGAGAGAACGAGACTGAGACAGTTGTCATTCAAATTCACCTGATGAGAACCGTGGAAAGTTCGAAACGCGTCGTGAAAGTGCACCTCAATGACACAATACTGTAAAAATGAGTACAGCTGCCACATTTTTGGTGTGGGTGAGTTGAACAGCTTTGGAAAATTTTCTCTTCGCCCATAAGGCATTGATTGGTATAGACGGCCTCCATCACTGTTGTGGGATGATGTTGAAGAGCCAAAAGATGTTCTGAGTGTCTGTGAGAGTTTACCTGAATGGCACAATGCTGTAAAAATGAGTACAGTTGCTATAACACTATGGAAAATTTCTCTGCGTCCAAACAGATGCAGAGTTGGTGTAGAAAGGCTTCATCATTGTGGCGGGTGATGTTGAGGACCCAAATAATTTTTGAGTGTTTCCCTTCGTCCACAAAGACGTTGGTGTGTCGTTTATGCTCCCTTCCACAACTGCACTAAACCTACCCTCGTTTCTCAATAAAAATAAAGAAACTATGCTGAATAGCCCATTTAGATGTAGCACGTGGCAAATTAGCCCTCCATTTTAATTTTAAAAGCCCATGTTGGCATAACCCAGGTAATTTAACCCACTTTTATATTTAACACATCTCTCTGGACATATTTTGGCATGTCTGGGACGCAGTTGAAGCGATGGACCGGCATAACCAGGCCAGACTTAGGTCTGACCCTGGAGTTCATTTCCCCTAACTCAGCCATGCCTCATTCTCTGGACCTGGACATTTCTTGGTATGTTTGGGATGCATGTGTGACTGTATAAAAATTTAAAAGTCAAATTGAGTATTGAGATGATTAAAAATTTAAAATTAAAAACAAATTCATTGATAGTGAGAAACGATTTATGAGGCACCATACAGTGCGAAGTAATTTTAGCAGAGTGGGAGGGGCCCAGCCCTCTGGCTATAAAAGTCGAGGGGACCACGTCCTCTACCATAATTTAGTGGAGAGAGAACGGAGACTGAGACAGTTGTCATTCAAATTCACCTGAGAGAACCGTGGGAAAGTTCGAAACCGTCGTGAAAGTGCACCTCAATGACACAATACGTAAAAAGAGTACAGCTCCATCATTTTTGTGTGGTGATGTTGAACACTTTGGAAAATTTTCTCTTCGCCCATACAGGCATTTGAGTTGTAAGACGGCCTCCATCACTGTTGTGGATGATGTTGAAGAGCCAAAAGATGTTCTGAGTGTCTGTGAGAGTTTACCTGAATGGCACAATGCTGTAAAAATGAGTACAGTTGCTATAACAGCTATGGAAAATTTTCTCTGCGTCCAACAGATGCAGAGTTGTGTAGAAAGGGCTTCCATCATTGTGGCGGGGTGATGTTGAGGACCCAAATAATTTTTGGAGTGTTTCCCTTCGTCCACAAAGACGTTGGTGTGTCGTTTATGCTCCCTTCCACAACTGCACTAAACCTACCCTCGTTTTCTCAATAAAAATAAAGAAACTATGGCTGAATAGCCCATTTAGATGTAGCACGTGGCAAATTAGCCCTCCATTTTATTTTAAAAGCCCATGTTGGCATAACCCAGGGTAATTTAACCCACTTTTATATTTTAACACATCTCTCTGGACATTATTTTGGGCATGTCTGGGAGCGGCCAGTTGAAGCGATGGACCGTGCATAACCAGGCCAGACCTTAGGTCTGACCCTTGGAGTTCATTTTCCCCTAACTCAGCCAGTGCCTCATTCTCTGGACCTGGACATGTTCTTGGTAGTGTTTGGGGATGCATGTGTGACTGTATAAAAATTTAAAAGTCAAATTTGAGTATTTGGAGATGATTATAAAATTTTAAAATTAAAAACAAATTCATTGATAGTGAGAAAACGATTTATGAGGCACCATACAGTGCTGAGAGGTTAATTTTTAGCAGAGTGGGAGGGGCCCAGCCCTCTTGGCTATAAAAGTCGAGGGGGACCACGTCCTCTACCATAAGTTTAGTGGAGAGAGAACGGAGACTGAGACAGTTGTCATTCAAATTCACCTGATGAGAACCGTGGAAAGTTCGAAACGCGTCGTGAAAGTGCACCTCAATGACACAATACTGTAAAAATGAGTACAGCTGCCATCATTTTTGGTGTGGGTGATGTTGAACAGCTTTGGAAAATTTTCTCTTCGCCCATACAGGCAATTGAGTTGGTATAGACGGCCTCCATCACTGTTGTGGGATGATGTTGAAGAGCCAAAAGATGTTCTGAGTGTCTGTGAGAGTTTACCTGAATGGCACAATGCTGTAAAAATGAGTACAGTTGCTATAACAGCTATGGAAAATTTTCTCTGCGTCCAAACAGATGCAGAGTTGGTGTAGAAAGGGCTTCCATCATTGTGGCGGGGTGATGTTGAGGACCCAAATAATTTTTGGAGTGTTTCCCTTCGTCCACAAAGACTTGGTGTGTCGTTTATGCCCTTCCACAACTGCACTAAACCTACCCTCGTTTTTCTCAATAAAAATAAAGAAACTATGGCTGAATAGCCCATTAGATGTAGCACGTGGCAAATTAGCCCTCCATTTTATTTTAAAAGCCCATGTTGGCATAACCCAGGGTAATTTAACCCACTTTTATATTTTAACACATCTCTCTGGACATTATTTTGGGCATGTCTGGGGGGCGGCCAGTTGAAGCGATGGACCGTGCATAACCAGGGCCAGACCTTAGGTCTGACCCTTGGAGTTCATTTTCCCCTAACTCAGCCAGTGCCTCATTCTCTGGACTCTGGACATGTTCTTGGTAGTGTTTGGGGATGCATGTGTGACTGTATAAAAATTTAAAAGTCAAATTTGAGTATTTGGAGATGATTATAAAATTTTAAAATTAAAAACAAATTCATTGATAGTGAGAAAACGATTTATGAGGCACCATACAGTGCTGAGAGGTTAATTTTTAGCAGAGTGGGAGGGGCCCAGCCCTCTTGGCTATAAAAGTCGAGGGGACCACGTCCTCTACCATAAGTTTAGTGGAGAGAGAACGGAGACTGAGACAGTTGTCATTCAAATTCACCTGATGAGAACCGTGGGAAAGTTCGAAACGCGTCGTGAAAGTGCACCTCAATGACACAATACTGTAAAAATGAGTACAGCTGCCATCATTTTTGTGTGGGTGATGTTGAACACTTTGGAAAATTTCTCTTCGCCCATACAGGCATTGAGTTGGTATAGACGGCCTCCATCACTGTTGTGGATGATGTTGAAGAGCCAAAAGATGTTCTGAGTGTCTGTGAGAGTTTACCTGAATGGCACAATGCGTAAAAATGAGTACAGTTGCTAAACACTATGGAAAATTTTCTCTGCGTCCAACAGATGCAGAGTTGGTGTAGAAAGGGCTTCCATCATTGTGGCGGGGTGATGTTGAGGACCCAAATAATTTTTTGGAGTGTTTCCCTTCGTCCACAAAGACGTTGGTGTGTCGTTTATGCTCCCTTCCACAACTGCACTAAACCTACCCTCGTTTTCTCAATAAAATAAAGAAACTATGGCTGAATAGCCCATTTAGATGTAGCACGTGGCAAATTAGCCCTCCATTTTATTTTAAAAGCCCATGTTGGCATAACCCAGGGTAATTTAACCCACTTTTATATTTTAACACATCTCTCTGGACATTATTTTGGCATGTCTGGGAGCGGCCAGTTGAAGCGATGGACCGTGCATAACCAGGGCCAGACCTTAGGTCTGACCCTTGGAGTTCATTTTCCCCTAACTCAGCCAGTGCCTCATTCTCTGGACTCTGGACATGTTCTTGTAGTGTTTGGGATGCATGTGTGACTGTATAAAAATTTAAAAGTCAAATTTGAGTATTTGGAGATGATTATAAAATTTTAAAATTAAAAACAAATTCATTGATAGTGAGAAAACGATTTATGAGGCACCATACAGTGCTGAGAGGTTAATTTTTAGCAGAGTGGAGGGGCCCAGCCCTCTTGGCTATAAAAGTCGAGGGGACCACGTCCTCTACCATAAGTTAGTGGAGAGAGAACGGAGACTGAGACAGTTGTCATTCAAATTCACCTGATGAGAACCGTGGAAAGTTCGAAACGCGTCGTGAAAGTGCACCTCAATGACACAATACTGTAAAAATGAGTACAGCTGCCATCATTTTGGTGTGGGTGATGTTGAACAGCTTTGGAAAATTTTCCTTCGCCCATAAGGCATTGAGTTGGTATAGACGGCCTCCATCACTGTTGTGGATGATGTTGAAGAGCCAAAAGATGTTCTGAGTGTCTGTGAGAGTTTACCTGAATGCACAATGCTGTAAAAATGAGTACAGTTGCTATAACAGCTATGGAAAATTTTCTCTGCGTCCAACAGATGCAGAGTTGGTGTAGAAAGGGCTTCCATCATTGTGGCGGGTGATGTTGAGACCCAAATAATTTTTGGAGTGTTTCCCTTCGTCCACAAAGACGTTGTGTGTCGTTTATGCTCCCTTCCACAACTGCACTAAACCTACCCTCGTTTTCTCAATAAAAATAAAGAAACTATGGCTGAATAGCCCATTTAGATGTAGCACGTGGCAAATTAGCCCTCCATTTAATTTTAAAAGCCCATGTTGGCATAACCCAGGGTAATTAACCCACTTTTATATTTTAACACATCTCTCTGGACATTATTTTGGCATGTCTGGGAGCGGCCAGTTGAAGCGATGGACCGTGCATAACCAGGCCAGACCTTAGGTCTGACCCTTGGAGTTCATTTTCCCCTAACTCAGCCAGTGCCTCATTCTCTGGACCCTGGACATGTTCTTGTAGTGTTTGGGATGCAGTGTGACTGTAAAAAAATTTAAAAGTCAAATTTGAGTATTTGGAGATGATAAAAATTTTAAAATTAAAACAATTCATTGATATGAGAAAACGATTTATAGGCACATACAGTGCTGAGAGGTTAATTTTTAGCAGAGTGGGAGGGCCCAGCCCTCTTGGCTATAAAAGTCGAGGGGACCACGTCCTCTACCATAATTTAGTGGAGAGAAACGGAGACTGAGACAGTTGTCATTCAAATTCACCTGAAGAACCGTGGAAAGTTCGAAACGCGTCGTGAAAGTGCACTCAATGACACAATACTGTAAAAATGAGTACAGCTGCCATCATTTTGGTGGGTGATGTTGAACAGCTTTGGAAATTTCTCTTCGCCCAAGGCATTGAGTTGGTATAACGGCCCCATCACTGTTTGGATGATGTTGAAGAGCCAAAGATGTTCTGAGTGTCTGTGAGAGTTTACCTGAATGGCACAATGCGTAAAAATGAGTACAGTTGCTATAACAGCTATGGAAATTCTCTGCGTCCAACAGATCAGAGTTGGTGTAGAAAGGGCTTCCATCATTGTGGCGGGTGATGTGAGGACCCAAATAATTTTTGGAGTGTTTCCCTTCTCACAAAGACGTTGTGTTCGTTTATGCTCCTTCCACAACTGCACTAAACCTACCCTCGTTTCTCATAAAAATAAAGAACTATGCTGAATAGCCCATTAGATGTACACGTGGCAAATTAGCCCTCCATTTTATTTTTAAAAGCCCATGTTGGCATAACCCAGGGTAATTTAACCCACTTTTATATTTTAACACATCTCTCTGGACATTATTTTGGGCATGTCTGGGGAGCGGCCAGTTGAAGCGATGGACCGTGCATAACCAGGGCCAGACCTTAGGTCTGACCCTTGGAGTTCATTTTCCCCTAACCCTAACCCTAACCCTAACCCTAACCCTAACCCTAACCCTAACCCTAAATATTGAATGGCCATCTGAGAATAAAAACACTCGCCCTAAAAGCAAGTTAGATGAGCGATTTCTCTCTTCAGCCACATTATGTCCACCACGAGGGCTCCCTGATTTACATAGTGAAATATCTAGATCTTGGAATAAGCCATATTCATCTCGTGTTTTTAGCCCTCAAACCACCACTTATTCAAGAATTAGAGGGCTAAAAGAATATGGTTATGAATCGATGCCCCAGGCTGAGCAAAATTTAGCGAGTTATCTCGCCCCTGGTCCAGCATCGACTATGAGAGCCCCAGTTTTGCCCACTAGACCGCTCAAAACTACATCTAATTTAGTGGGCAAAGCTTATGCGGCGGCAGGTCAAGCTGGAGCGTGTTTACACACTATGGCGCTGCTCCAGGCTTATCAGGCTGACCTGCTGGGGGATTTGGATAACAGTGAGGGTGTTAGTCATGACGATGTTCGAGAACTTCGTAGGGCTACTGATCTTTCTCTCAGGGCTACTAAAGAGACCGCTAGAGCTATTGGGCGGTCTATGGCAGCTTTGGTAGCCACTGAGAGGCACTTATGGTTGAATCTTTCTGAGATTAAAGATAAAGATCGAACTTTTTTATTAGACGCTCCTCTTGAACCCTCTGGTCTCTTCGGTGACGCAGTCCACGCTGCAGTGGAAAGGTTCCAGGAGACTAAAAAACAGTCTGATGTATTTAAAAAGTTTATCCCTCGCCGTGTCCAGCCCCCTGGGGCTGCTGGGCGTGAGCAGCCCCAGCCGCATAGCTCATCATATCATGTGCAACAAAAAGAGAGTGTTGCGTCTCGTGCACCTCCACGTAGATATTGGAGACAGACGCAACCCTCTCAACCGAAGTCGACTAAGCCTAAGCCGGATCTGAGGACCGTTCTTCAGGCGAAGAAGGCTTCGGCTCAAAAAAAAAAAAAGGTCCTGATGCTTAGGCACCAGGCCTGTGGGGACAGCCCCGACCGAAGTGGAGTGGTGTTCACCTCATCACACGGTGCCCGTTCCACTTCGGGGTCCTCACGAGGCCCTCCTGCCAACCCTGCCACCTCCGGTGCTTCAGGGCGCAGGGGTCTCCAGCGAGTCAATGATGCTGTGTTGCGGCACAGCATCGGTTTCGCGCCCTCTGAGGGGGGCTTTAGAGCAGTCAGGTCAGGTAGTTCCTGCCGTTATGTTTCAGGCTCCAGATTTGGCTCTCTCAGTAACACCAGAGACCAGCCTCGAGAGGCTGGTTCCCTTAGTAAATTTTCTGGCAGCGTGGAAACTTCTGCCGAATATTTCTCCTTGGGTCCTGCAGATTGTAGAGAAAGGATACAGAATCCAGTTCGGTTCTCGTCCTCCTCGTTACAGCGGGGTGCTGCCCACAGTGGTGCGTCCCGAGCAGGCTCTGGTATTGGAACAGGAAGTAGAGGCCCTGTTAGCAAAAGAAGCTATAGAACAGGTGTACTCTCCCGACAGAGAATCGGGTTTTTACAGCCGCTATTTCATTGTTCCAAAGAAGGATGGGGGGTTGCGTCCCATTTTAGATCTTCGCCTGTTGAATCGGTCAGTTCAGAAACTCAAGTTCAAGATGTTGACCATCAAACAGATCGTGACCCAAATCAGATCCGAGGACTGGTTCGTCACGATAGATCTAAAGGATGCATACTTCCATATCTCCATCCTCCCTCAGCACAGGAAGTTCCTAAGGTTTTCTTTCGGGGGCAAAGAATACCAGTATCGGGTTCTTCCTTTCGGCCTAGCTCTGTCACCCCGCACATTCACGAAATGCATGGATGCAGCTTTAGCCCCTCTCAGGCTTCAGGGCATACGCATTTTGAATTATATCGACGACTGGCTGATTCTAGCGGAATCAGAGCAGTTGGCGGTTCGACACCGAGGTGTCGTTCTCGCTCATATACGAATGTTGGGGTTGAGGCTCAATGCCAAGAAGAGTGTACTTTCTCCAGTACAGAGAACCACTTTCCTTGGTGTGGTATGGGATTCAGTGACGATGAGGGCCAGCCTGTCGCCCGTACGTGTAGCTGCTATCCTGTCAGCCATCAAAGAGCTAAAGCTAGGTCAGTCACGCACTGTAAAACAGTTCGAGAGACTGTTGGGTCTACTGGCAGCAGCGTCCAACGTGATACCTTTTGGCCTGCTGTACATGAGGCCTTTACAGTGGTGGCTCAGAACCAGAGGGTTCTCCCCGAGGGGAAACCCGTTTCGTATGATCAAGGTTTCGCGGCGATGCCTTCGTGCCTTAGAGATATGGAAAAAACACTGGTTCTTAACCCAGGGTCCGGTGTTGGGAGCTCTTTGCCATCGAGTAGTGATCTCGACAGATGCTTCTCTCACCGGCTGGGGAGCGGTAATGGAAGGCCGCTCGGTTCAGGGTCTGTGGAAAAGCCATCATCTTTCTTGGCACATAAATTGCCTGGAGATGATGGCTGTCTTCAATGCGTTGAGACATTTCCTTCCGGACCTAAGAGGCCATCATGTGCTCGTTCGAACAGACAACACATCTGTGGTCTCTTATCTGAACCGCCAGGGGGGTCTGCGCTCGCGTCCGCTTTGCAAACTGGCGCACCAGATCCTTCTGTGGTCTCTGGGGAAGGTACTCTCCCTGAGGGCAGTGTATATTCCTGGGGACCAGAATATAGGAGCAGACATCCTGTCGAGGCAGGAGCTGAGGCCAGGGGATTGGAGACTCCACCCCGAGGCGGTGGAGAAAATCTGGGAGGCATATGGTCAGGCAGAGGTGGATCTGTTCGCGTCTCAGAACACGACGCACTGTCCGCTCTGGTATTCTCTGACGCACCCAGCCCCCCTGGGGCTGGATGCCATGGTGCAGACGTGGCCGAGGCTACGTCTGTACGCCTTTCCCCCTGTTGCTCTGCTCCCAGGAGTTCTGGAGAGGGTCCGTCGGTATGGAATAAGCCTACTGCTAGTAGCACCACGCTGGCCAAGTCGGATCTGGTTTGCGGACCTGATCCTTCTGCTAGACGGGCCTCCATTGGAGATCCCTTTGAGGAGGGACCTTCTGTCTCAGGCCGGGGGCACAATATTTCACCCTCGGCCAGACATTTGGAATCTTTGGGTTTGGCCTCTGAGGGGGCCCAACTTATAGATAGTGGTCTTTCAGCTGAGGCTGCTGAGACCATCCTAAGCTCCAGAGCTCCGGCTACGAGGAAACTTTATGCGCTTAAATGGAGAGTTTTCTCCTTATGGTGTCACCGACACCAGTGGGATCCAGATAACTGTTCTGTCAACACAGTACTCGAGTTCCTGCAGGAGCGCTTTGTGTCAGGTCTTTGTCCTTCCACACTAAAAGTTTACGTGGCAGCCATTGCGGCTTACCATACTATGGTGGGAGGTATATCTTTGGGTCGAGACCCCCTGATTACACGTTTCCTTCGTGGCACCCTGAGGCTGAGGCCTGCAATCCGCACTAAGGTGCCAGCTTGGGATTTGACTATAGTTCTAGAAGGCCTGTCTAGGGCCCCATTCGAGCCCTTAGATTCGGTCTCAGAAAAGTTCCTGACTTTCAAGACTATCTTTCTGCTAGCTATTTCGTCCCTTAAGAGAGTTGGCGACCTTCAGGCTCTTTCGGTCTCCCCCACCTGCCTTGAATTTGCACCGGGGATGGTCAAGGCGTTCCTATACCCAAAACAGGGCTACGTCCCTAAGGTTCCAACCTTGACTCCGAGGCCTATTGTGCTGCAGGCTTTCTGTCCTCCTCCATTTGCAACTACGGACCAGGAAAGACTGCACTTGTTGTGTCCAGTGCGAGCATTGGACACATATGTACATCGGACATCCTCATTCAGAAAGTCCGACCAATTACTGATTTGCTTTGGATCACCTAAGAAAGGTCTTCCTGCTTCAAAACAGACAGTCAGTAAGTGGATAGTCGAGGCTATTTCACTGGCATACGAGTACTCGGGCCAGCCTTGTCCTTTGGTGGTCCGAGCCCACTCGACCAGGAGTATGGCGGCTTCTAAAGCCATATTGCAGGGGGTATCTCTTCAAGATGTTTGTGATGCGGCGGGCTGGTCCTCTCCGCTCACATTCGTGAGATTTTACAGTCTGGACCTGGATGCTGCCCCAGGTTCTCAGGTGCTGAGTGCTTAGATCAACAAGAAAGAAAGACTGACACTCAGGTACTTGTAATTATGGCGGGCTGGGTATTCTCGTTCCCACCGTGTCGTTCGACGCATCTCGAAGTTCCCTTTTTCGATAAAGGGAACGTCTCAGGTTACTATTGTAACCATAGTTCCCTGAGAAACAGGGAACGAGACGATGCGTCCCCCTGCCATACTTCCTGCGTCCCTGCGATCGGCTTGCTTCGGCAACTGTCGAAGCTAAATGCCGGCGAGCAGCGGAAGTGCTCTTATCCTTTCCTGGTTCATGACGTCACCCGCCCGTGACGCTCATTCTCTCATTCCATTGGACTAGTTGGCATAGATGCTTCAGACGCAATCACGCAAGAGGCGTTCCCACCGTGTCGTTCGACGCATCTCGAAGTTCCCTTTTTCGATAAAGGGAACAGGATTACCCCAGAATGAATTGCATCGCTAGCCCACCCCAAAACTTAATAATAATAAATGATAAATTTAATAATGATAAATGCTGACCAAAACTTTTTTTACTGAAAATTATACATGTATAAAGTAAACCAAGCAAAATGTAATTTGTTTTGTCATATGACATAGATATGCATGAATACACATTAGATAAATGCAGTAAATACAGTTATAGCCAAGCAATGAATTAAAGCATACATATATTAAATAATTGTATTTTATTTACTGACAACAATAAGAAACATGAATAAATAAGAAAAATAAATGAATAAATGTAACCATCACAATAAACAAATGCATAGAAGACGAGCTGGCTGGCGCCTTGCATGGCTGACACCATCGTCGGTGTATGAATGTGTGTATGAGTGGGTGAATGTGAGGCAATATGTAAAGCGCTTTGGTGGCCATTCGGTCTGTGAAAGCGCTATATAAATGCAGTCCATTTACCATTTACCATATACAAGTCATGTACAGGCGCTGAACCCCACATCCTACTGCCATCTCAACACATAAGGGTCATAAGGACTCATAAGGGCAGGAGGAGTGATGCAGGGACTCATATTGGCAGGTGGAGTGATGGAGGGACTCATAAGGGCAGGTGGAGTGATAAAGGGACTCATAAGAGCAGGTGGAGTGATGCAGGGACTCATATGGGCAGGAGGAGTGATGGAGGGTCTTATAAGGGCAGGTGAAGTGATGGAG
This sequence comes from Chrosomus eos, assembly GCA_036326025.1. Lineage (NCBI taxonomy): Eukaryota > Metazoa > Chordata > Actinopteri > Cypriniformes > Leuciscidae > Chrosomus > Chrosomus eos. Next base: position 22,023 of record JAZAVI010000839.1, read on the forward strand.
GGTCTCGTAAGGGCAGGTGGAGTGATGGAGGGACTCGTAAGGGCAGGTGGAGTGATGGAGGGACTCATAAGGGCAGGTGGAGTGATGGAGGGACGGACCCAATTTATGCAGCCTAACATTGAATTTTAGAAGTCTATAGTGTGTTATATGAATGCTAGGTCAAAGAGATGTGTTTTTTGTCTAGATTTGAACTGATACTGTATCTGCTTCCCGGACAATGTTAGGAAGATTGTTCCAGAGTTTTGGTGCTAAATAAGAAAAGGATCTACCGCCAGCAGTCGATTTAGATCTTCTAGGTATTATTAACTGGCCGCAATTTTGAGATTGCAATAGACGTGACGGATGCACTAAGTACTGCGGAGCAGTACAAGTGCTTTGCAAGTAATCAGCATTTTTTATTTATTTATACAGTGTTTAATTGGGAGCCAATGCAGTGTTGACAGAACCGGGCTAATATGGTCATACTTCCTGGTTCTGGTAAGAACTCGAGCTGTTGCGTTTTGGACCAGCTGTAGTTTGTTTATTAAGCATGCAGGGCAACCATCCATAACCATCCATAATAGCATTACAATCTAGCCTTATGTCGCATATGACGTAATTTATATATATTTTTAAGATGGAAAAATGCTGTTTTACAGATAGGTTATTATGGGATGATTATAGTATCAAAATGATTAACACGTGCAAGCACAATTATCAATGAACTTGATACATGTTGCAGAAATTTTTTATCCATGCCTTTCAACTTGCGTGTGCAAAATTCAAAATTGAATGAATATGTAGCAATTTGAACAAATATAGATATGTGCGTGAATACAAATGTTTTCTTTTGTATTAGTGTATCATAATTTGCGCATGCAACAAAGAAGATGTGCATGTGTGGATCAGGTGACGCGCATGCATTCATTGAATTATTTTCGATCTCATTTGATTCATTTGGATTTTGAGACTTTCTTTTCGCGGTTCTCTTACGAGAGGTTCTCTCGTATTGCGTAAGTTTAGCTTACGCTACGGGAAAGATTCATCTTCTCGAGATATTGAAGCCAAAAAATTATCCTAATTTTGTATTCATTGTCAACGCAGTGCAGCAGCTAGCAGACCTAGAGCAGGCAGTCTTGCGTGCTCATTGGCTGCCCTGCGGGCATCTGCTGCAGCCTACCAGTGAGCCCCGCGTGACGTCACGCCCAATGAAGGGCGCTCGCGCCTTCATAGCGTCATAGCCCGCCAGAATGGGTGTGGCTTAGCGTATAAGTAGGGGCTGTAGGCTGAAATTCCCTAATTTTAGTGTTTTCTGCGAAGCCTTTCGCATCACTGGATCTGAGAGAAGCCGCCGCCGAACAGCGAACAGCCAGCTTAGGACAGCGCTGAGGAAGCCGGCCGTCTTCGCCACCTTCAGCCATCCGTGCGAGCTACGCTATCCGGCGACATATCCTTTTTTTTACCTTGCAAATTGTATTCTATTCCTAAAAGAGCAGCGAGTGTCTTTTTAAAGATGCCTCGCATTTCCTGACAGCTCATGCAGGGCCCCGCTCAGCGTCGGAGACCGCCACGTGATCTGTGCTCTCTGCCTTGGCCTGGGGTAGCAGTCAAGCCGGAACCTGTGGCAACAGCGACGCGCTCACCGGAGAACCTCCCTCGAGCCTCGCTTTTGCCTTCCCCGCCTCACCTCACCGACGCGCAGCTGCCGCTCACGAGCCTCACTGCCATCGCGTCTGAGGATGAGGTCGAGGGACACGCCACAAGGGACTGCTGTTCTACCGCGGCTAGCTTCCTTTACGTTACAAGGAAGCTACCGCGCCCCGGGCGCTCTTTTTTTATCTGCTCGCGCTACTTAAGCTTACGTGGTTTCCCCCTGTGGCTCAATGGCTGGCTCCCGCAGCATATAAAATTTATGCAGCTCTCCTCTGAGCTCACGACCAGCTTTCTTATGTACAGAAAGCGAGCGCGCGCCCCGAGCGCATGCGTCACCGGCGAAAGGAGGAGAGAGTGTCGTTTTTGTCCCGCCGAGGCCTGACAAACCCCCTCTTTTTCTCAAACATTTCCCAGCTCCTCCTAGTTCGAGCGGCTGGTAATGTCTACACTGCGGTATAACACGCATGCCTGCAAACAATGCCGACACACACACGAAAACTGTGATGACGCTCTCCCTCTCTTATCTGCTCGCGCTAACTAAAGCTTACGCTGTTTCCCCCTGGCTCAGTGGCTAAACCCTAAGCTTCGCGCCGGAGGCTCGTGTTCGATCCCGGCTCCCGCAGCAGATAATATTATGCAGCTCTCCTCTCTGAGCTTGCGACCAGCTGTCTTACGTACAGAAAGAGAGCGCGCTCGCATGCGCGAAATCTATGATGACGCTCTCTTATTCAATTCAATTCAATTCAAGTTTATTTGTATAGCGCTTTTCACAATACACATTGTCTCAAAGCAGCTTTACAGAAAGTGCATTTCAGAAATGTACAAAGAAAAATACAGTTAGTTAATCATGTATAAATTTAGGCATAACATGTCGCCGGTGTTTAGTCGTCTCTTCACAGGCGTCGAGTCGTCTCTCCACAGGCGCTTAGTCGTCTCATCACAGGTGTTGGGACATCTGAAGTCTCCGTGAGAGGCTGGATACAAACTGAAGCTGACGAACGCTATTTACCTCGGGACTAGCGTCCCGAGATAACAGCAGAAAGACAGATGGGAAATAATTAGCATAGCTGATGTTCATAATATTAATGCATTCGAACTGATTCAGAAGTAGTATAAAAGGTAAGCATTAAGTGAATGCTTGGTTAAAGAGATGCGTCTTTAATCTAGTTTTAAACTGGGACAGCGAGTCTGAGTCTCGAACAATATCAGGAAGGCTATTCCAGAGTTTAGGAGATAAATGTGAGAACGCCCTCCCTCCTTTAGTAGACTTAGATATCCTAGGAACGACCAGAAGCCTCGAATTTTGTGATCTTAAAGAGCGCGATGGATTGTAGGGCGATAGAAGGTCTGTTAAATACACAGGAGCTAAACCATTTAGAGCTTTATAAGTCAATAGTAATACTTTGTAGTTGATACGGAACTTAATAGGTAACGAGTGTAGAGATGATAAAATTGGTGTTATATGATCATATTTTCTTGATCTAGTAAGAACTCTAGCAGCTGTATTTTGTACTAACTGTAGCTTGTTTATTGAGGATGCAGGACAACCAGCTAATAAAGCATTACAGTAATCTAGTCTCGAGGTCATGAATGCATGAACTAACTTTTCTGCATCTGAAACAGATAGCATGTTACGTAGCTTAGCAATGTTTCTAAGGTGGAAAAAGGCTGTTCTTGTAACATATGAAATATGATTTTCAAAAGTCAAGTTGCGGTCTAGTAGCTCAGTGGTTCATGTAGATTGTCTACAAACCGAAAGGTTGGTGGTTCAATCCCCGGTTCCACCTGACCAAGTGTCGAGGTGTCCATGAGCAAGACACCTAACCCCGGCTGCTCCCGACGAGCTGGATGGCGCCTTGCACGGCTGACACCGCCGTCGGTGTGTGAATGTGTGTGTGAATGGGTGAATGAGAGGCAATATGTAAAGCGCTTTGGTGGCCATTGGGTCTATGAAAGCGCTATATAAATGCAGTCCATTTACCATTTACCATTTACCATTAAAGTTGTATTGTAAGGGATTTTGTGGGTAGTTTTTTGGACCAATAAGTAATACCTCCGTTTTATCTGAATTTAATAGCAGGAAATTACACGTCATCCAGCATTTTATATCTTTTAGACACTCTGTCAAGTTAGATAAGTTAGTGTTTTCATCTGGTCGTGATGAGATATATAATTGAGTGTCATCAGCATAACAGTGAAAATTAATTCCATGTTTTCTTATAATATTACCAAGTGGCAGCATATATATTGAGAATAGCAGAGGGCCTAACACCGATCCTTGCGGCACTCCATAGTCTACTGATGTTATCTTCGATTTTTCCCCATTTAAACAGACAAAATGGTAACGGTCTGATAAGTACGATCTAAACCAGCTTAATGCCTGTCCCTGGACACCAGTGTAGTTTTGTAGTCGATCTAAGAGTATTTTATGATCTATAGTGTCGAACGCAGCACTAAGATCAAGTAGAACTAGTATTGAGATACAGCCTTGGTCAGAGGCTAAGAGTAAATCATTTGTAATTTTAACTAGCGCAGTTTCTGTGCTATGATGCGGTCTGAATCCCGACTGAAATTTTTCATAGATATCATTTTCTTGCAAGAAAGAGCACAATTGAGCGGACACAATTTTTTCTAGTATTTTAGACATAATTGGAAGATTTGAGATGGGTCTGTAATTTGCTAGGTTATTTGGATCTAATTGCGGTTTCTTAATGAGAGGTTTTATTACTGCCAGCTTGAATATTTTTGGAACATGACCTAAAAATAAAGACGAGTTAATAATATTGAGAAGAGGCTCTTCCACTACAGGTAACACTTCTTTAAGTAGTTTAGTGGGTATTGGATCTAATAAACATGTTGTTGGTTTATATGCAATGATAAGTTTATTTAGTTCTTCCTGTCCTATAGTTGCAAAGCGGTGTAGTTGTTCTAGAGGGGCCATAATTGAGGCCGAGTCATAAGACACCATAGAGGATTGTACATTTACAATTGTGTTTCGGATGCTTTCTATTTTCTCATTGAAGTAATTCATAAAATCATTACTACTATATTGTAACGGAATATTTTGCTCTGGAGATGTCTGATTATTTGTTAGTCTAGCCACGGTGTTAAATAAAAACCTTGGATTATTTTGGTTATTTTCTATTAGTTTGCGGATATGCTCAGCCTGGCTGATTTTAGAGCCCTTTTATAACGTGACATACTGTCTTTCCACGCGATTCTGAAGACCTCTAAATTAGTTAGTTTCCATTTACGCTCTAAGTTACGAGTTTCTCTCTTGATAGCATGCGTAGCACTGTTGTACCATGGTGCTTTAGTTTTCTCTCTAACCTTTTTTAATCTAATTGGTGCAACAATATCTAGTGTACTAGAGAAAATGTTGCTCATACTGCTAGTCATTTCCTCTAGTTCATCTGATTGTTTGGGTTTACTGAGCAGCTGAGATAGATCAGGTAAGCTATTTGAGAATCTATCTATAGTGGTTGGAAGGATTGTTCTGCCTGGTCGATAACGTGGTGCAACATGACAAATTTCAGCAGTGCGTATTATGCAAGTTACCATGAAATGATCAGTGAGATCGTCACTTTGCGGTATAATATCTATATCGGTTGGATCGGTTCCATATGATATAATTAAATCTAGTGTATGATTTAGACAATGAGTGGGACCACTGACGTTTTGCTTCACCCCAAAAGAGTTTAATAGATCTGTAAACGCAGCCCCTAACGCATCATTTGTATTATCTACGTGTATGTTAAAGTCGCCAACAACTATTGCTTTATCGACGTTGACCAATAGGTCTGAGAGAAAGTCTGCAAAATCTTTTAGGAAATCAGCATATGGCCCTGGAGGTCTATATACGGTAGCCAAGGCTATAGTAGGCTATAATAAGGATTTCTTTCTTACATCTAAGAGCGTAACATTTAGCACAAGTACTTCAAACGAATTAAACCTATGACAAGTTTTCCCACTGAGCAAGCGACGTCTGTGGACATACAAAACAGGTTGATATCCCGTCCGCCCGTCCAGGCTATGATCTGAACGTCCAATGACAGCCAGAATTAGTCGATTAATGACACTGGGAAATTATGTCTAATCTGGCCATAATTTAAACGTCCACTGACAGCCTGAACTAGTTGAGAAAAGACGTTCATACTGACTATAATCTGGACGTCCGTTGACATCCAGAAACAGTCCAAAAATGACGTGAATAAAGATGTTTAATCTGGCCATTATCTAAATGTCCACTGACAGCCTGAACTAGTTGAGAAAAGACGTTCATACTGACTATAATCTTGACGTCCGTTGACATCCAGAAACAGTCCAAAAATGACGTGAATAAAGATGTCCAATCTGGCCATTATCTAAATGTCCACTGACAGCCAGAACTAGTTGAGAAAAGACGATCATACTGACTATAATCTGGACGTCCGTTGACATCCAGAAACAGTCCAAAAATGACGTGAATAAAGATGTCCAATCTGGCCATTATCTAAATGTCCACTGACAGCCAAAACTAGTTGAGAAAAGACGTTCATACTGACTATAATCTTGACGTCCGTTGACATCCAGAAACAGTCCAAAAATGACGTGAATAAAGATGTCCAATCTGGCCATTATCTAAATGTCCACTGACAGCCAGAACTAGTTGAGAAAAGACGATCATACTGACTATAATCTGGACGTCCGTTGACATCCAGAAACAGTCCAAAAATGACGTGAATAAAGATGTCCAATCTGGCCATTATCTAAATGTCCACTGACAGCCAGAACTAGTTGAGAAAAGACGTTCATACTGACTATAATCTTGACGTCCGTTGACATCCAGAAACAGTCCAAAAATGACGTGAATAAAGATGTCCAATCTGGCCATTATCTAAATGTCCACTGACAGCCAGAACTAGTTGAGAAAAGACGTTCATACTGTCTATAATCTGGACGTCCGTTGACATCCAGAAACAGTCCATAAATGACGTGAATAAAGATGTCCAATCTGGCCATTATCTAAATGTCCACTGACAGCCAGAACTAGTTGAGAAAAGACGTTCATACTGACTATAATCTGGACGTCCGTTGACATCCAGAAACAGTCCAAAAATGACGTGAATAAAGATGTCCAATCTGGCCATTATCTAAATGTCCACTGACAGCCAGAACTAGTTGAGAAAAGACGTTCATACTAACTATAATCTGGACGTCCGTTGACGTCCAGAAACAGTCCATAAATGACGTGAATAAAGATGTCCAATCTGGCCATTATCTAAACGTCCACTGACAGCCAGAACTAGTTGAGAAAAGACGTTCATACTAACTATAATCTGGACGTCCGTTGACGTCCAGAAACAGTCCATAAATGACGTGAATAAAGATGTCCAATCTGGCCATTATCTAAACGTCCACTGACAGCCAGAACTAGTTGAGAAAATACGTTCATACTAACTATAATCTGGACGTCCGTTGACATCCAGAAACAGTCCATAAATGACGTGAATAAAGATGTCCAATCTGGCCATTATCTAAACGTCCACTGACAGCCAGAACTAGTTGAGAAAAGACGTTCATACTGACTATAATCTGGACGTCCGTTGACATCCAGAAACAGTCAATAAATTAAATAAATTAAATATGTCCAATCTGGCCATAATCTAAACGTCCACTGACAGCCAGAACTAGTTCAGAACAGATGTTCATACTGCACTGTAAAAAAAAAAAAAAAAAAAATCCTCTTTTTACAGTAAATAACTTCCTATTTTCATCATTGTGGTGGCATTCATGTTCAATTCAATTCAAATTTATTTGTATAGCACTTTTCACAATACACATTGTCTCAAAGCAGCTTTACAGAAAGTGCATTTCAGAAATGTACATAGAAAAATACAGTTAGTTAATCATGTATTAATTTAGGGCATAACATATCGCCGACGTTGAGTCGTCTCGATGTGTGTGTTCAATTCGTAAATACGATCTTTATGACATGTCTTGAATGCATCAATAGCTCTAGTTTAGGGACAATCCATACAAACAATCATTGCTAAAATACATTACAGACTGTCACAGTGAGAAGATCTTTGTCCTTATCAATGCTAAAGACCTAACCACTACAGTCAACACCTTGGAGTGCATGCTGTTAAATAAAAGTCTGTAGACAAGGGTTAAGGTTAGGGTTAGCCCCTTAATTTCTAACCCCCGGTTTCACAGACAGGGTTTAGATATAAATCTTAGGATTAGGCCTTAGTTAAATTTGGGCATTCAATTATAGCTTTTAAAAATGTACCTTAGAAAAAAAAAAACATTACTGGTGTGCATCTTGAGACAAAACAATGGCACTGACATAATATATGTCAGTAGCCTACAAGTTGCTTTCAGGTAATACAGCTCAAACGTGCATTTTAGTCTGGACTACTGGCTTAAGCATTGCCTGTGAAAACCAGGGTATTATGTTGTAACTTAATTATGCCAATGTTAGCAAAGTGTTGCGCTGGACAGAGGGATTAACCCTAAACCAATATGTTGTGTAACAGTACCACAAAGCATGTTGACATTTATTAGGCATTAGAGTGTTTCTAAAGGAAAGGTCAAGAATTTGTGAAAGTGCAAAAGGGTCATTATGGGTCACATGAATGTAACTCTAATGTCACCACCATGATACCAATCCATTAGTTTTTCACATGGTCATACAGAATTGTATATGAATAGATATGCAGTGTTTTGCTCTTTTTAATTATTCTGTTTTCTCTATTAAATTGCTGTTTATCAGAACAGTGATAAATAAATATATGGTATACAAGTTACTGTAAGTTTAATCTTTAATTTTAATTATCTTTCATTTTTAATCATGCACTGCAATGAAAACACATTTAAACAATTGATAACAGCCAGCCTACAAATACAACTAAAGAAATAGCATGTGTATATTTTTTTTCCTATTCTTTCTTTTAAAACATTTCATATATTGTCCTGTAATTGTTTTCACACTATTGGCTGTCTCTCCGAGTTGTTTTGAGCATGATTGGTTATTCTGACTGTCATCCAGGAATCTGGCCAATGACAACTATTCGCGCCTTTACGAGTCAAATTTGAATATACGTCAGTTGAAGTGAGTGGGTGTGTGTGTGTGTGTGCTGCTGCTCGGGTAGGTAGAATCCTTCGACAGTTCGACTTCGGTTTTGAGTCTTTTACATTGTTTAAAACATGGATTATTTTACATCGGACTGCTAAATGTTTATTTTGAGTGAGTTGCGGAATGTAAATGAAGAACAAACAAGGAATATGGACAACGAACAACGGACATATTGCAATCTACGGAAGGTAACGTAAATAACTTTTATTTTATACAAATTCTAATACATCAAAATATAGTGTATTAAATTGAGAATCTAAACGCGATTAGAGCAATATTGATATTAGTACGGTGTCCAATGTATTAGGCTAATTATGTGCTGAGCTAGCATGTGTATTGTCAGCTAACTTAGTTTATGATAAAAAATAAAATAAAACTCAGCATTGGAGCTTTACAATGAGTGAACTGAGAATATTGTCTCTTTAGACAGAGGAACTCGAACCACACTCCTCTACGAGTCTAGAAGAATCTGCAAACTAGGTTTTTAAATTGTTGATCGCGGGATTACGTTAACGTTAGGCCAAACGTTATCGATCAGTCAAAATAACGATTCATTATATGTTTTGGAGCTGGTGAGTCAATTTTGCAAGCTTTTGCCCTAAGTAAAAACAAATAGCTAATATTGCTGTGTGTGTGTTTCCTTCATGATCCAGGCATTTTAGGAGTATATATCCAGCCACACGATCTTCAGATGGTGAGTATTGTCATAAAATACACGTGAAATAGAGGCAGAACATGTACACTCTGCTCAAAGACAATGTTTTATCTTCTATCTTGAGTTTACAGGCCTAGCTGACCCAAAAATAAATGTCTAACTTACTTTTGTGAAACACAAGAATGTTGGGAATAAAACAACTGTATGTTCCATTGCATGAGAAAAACAAAAACAAATAAGGCATTTCTCAAGATATCTGAATTATGGTTCTACATAAGAAACTCATAGTTTCAACTCTTCTTTTTTTGGATGAGCTGTTCTTTTAAGGACATTTGCTAAATTAACCATGGTTTTTATTATAGTAAAGGTGTAGAAACCATGTTTTTTATGGTGGATTGATTACAATAATTTATTACCATTTGGTTAGTGTCACAAAACATTGTTAATTTTAGTAAGGGTTCTCCAGATTTATATAACACTTAAGGAACACATTCAAAATGGTTATATGTCACCCAGAATAATAACCTATTAACACACTTTTTAACTTTTTTTTTTTTTTTTAGATCAAGCATTGGAACAATGTTTACAGAGCAGAACAGGCACCAACAGAGAAACAAGTCCATCACTAGTAAGTATCCACTGCAGTATCTAAACCGTTGTCAATTTTAAAGGCACAGTGCACTCCAAAGTAAAAAAAAAAAATCTCTTTTTTTCCGTGCCATTCCAGATGTATATATGACTTTCTTTCCACAAAGAGTTTTTGAAAAATTATCCATTATTGTAAGCCAATATTATGCAAGTGCATGCGCCAGAAACTTCATACAGTACAGACTGCTCAGTCCCTCCAGGATTTCGCGGCCCTTTTTTGTGATTGTTGCGGCCTAAAATGCCTGATGTTGCGGCCGCTTTTCTAAAAAGTTGCGATGAAAGTTGCGATGTTTTTCTGCATTTGTTTTTAGGTTAAAACAGCAAAGCGGATAGATTTTTACTTAAAGTACTCATATTATGCTTTTTGGCTTTTCCCCTTTCTTTTATTGTGTTATATATCTTTTTTGTGCATGTTATAGGTTTACTAAGTGAAAAAAAAGCCCAAAGTCCACCCCAAAGAGACTTATGTCCCACAGAAAACACTGTTCACCATCTGCTCTGTAGTCCAGAATTTACTTCAGAGACAAACGTGCTCACTTTGTAACACACGTTAATGAGCACAAAACCAGTTAACTAACCTTTAGTAACCTTATAAAGGCAAAACAAACGATTTAAAGACACAGCAAAATCTAACAAACTAAGCTTTTTTTAAAAAACAAGATCTGCACCTGCAAAAATGTAAATGTGCAGAACCTCACAAACATTAAGTAGCATTTATGTTGAAAGATGCCAATATAGCCTACTAATAAAGTGCAAAATACCGTTTTCTAGCCACAAAAGTTAAATGGTGGAAAAATCAAAAGTTTAATACTGTATTTTAATATAATATAATATTATATACCCGAATATCCAATAAAGCTGTTCTCATTTCCTTAATTTTTTTGTCAGACAATAGAACGAGTAGCTATTTTTTATGTGTAAAATTATCTGAATTGAGAGAGTTCGGGAACTGGGTGAACTAATGCACTGTGATAGTTAGTAGCCTATTACAAGTGATAAACACAAGAAAAGAAAGGAAAATAAAATGGTCAAACTCAATTCTTTAAATATAAAACAAAAGAGAAGCAGATACGTGATAAGTCCGTGGAAACAACACTAAACACTTTGCTGTTGGAATGTCCTTCATAAACAAAATAAACGTCATTTTGTTCGTTTCCACTGTTCGATCGCGACACACTCACACACACACACACTCCGATCGCGCCCCGCGTCTCTCTCTCTCTCTCTCTCTCTCTCTCTCTCACACACACACACACAGTCCGATCGCGCCTGGCGTCTCTCTCTCTCTCTCTCTCTCTCTCTCTCTCTCTCTCTCTCTCTCACACACACACACAGTCCGATCGCGCCTCGCGTCTCTCTCTCTCTCTCTCTCTCTCTCTCTCTCTCACACACACAGTCCGATCGCGTGCGCACACACACACACACACACACACACACACACACACACACACACACAGACAGTCCGATCGCGCCCCCCCCAGCACACATGTCTGCTGCGTCTTCTGAACAAAACAAAGAAGTGAGTTTGATGACGCTTAGCAGGAGACCGCGACGATTGGTCAAAGTTGCAGAAAAGTTGCGGTGATTGGTCAAAATTGCAACGTGCACTGAATTCACGGGGATTTGTTGAAGTTGCGTTAATAGTTGCGATCGCGAAATCCTGGAGGGACTGACTGCTGTGTTGTTCACACGAGATGTTTTCTGCATTTATCATGTGAGCTTTACAATGCTCTTGGACTTTTCCGACCTTCAGCATTTTGGTGTCTATTCACTTGCAGTATTTAACACACGAACACAAGAGATGGATAATTTTTCTAAAAGTCTAGTTTATTTTTTCTAAAATGTGTTCATCTGAAGAAAGAAAATCACATACCTTTTCGGACGGCATAAGGTAGAGAAAATAAAGGGGGTATCAGTTTACTCTCCTTTAGCTACTATTTATAAACATTACATGTGATTTAATAAATTTACAATTAAAGGGGTGTTCCAAGCAAACAGCTATGTGCGTTTATGTTAGGCAGGGTGTCTGCGGATCCTTAAAGTCTTAAATTAGATTTTAAGAATTTAAGGCCATAAAAAAGTCTTATTTTTACTTATGAAAGGTCTTAAATTTTCGATGGCAATTTGACTTGGACACATCTGAATGTTTTCCAAATTAAAATGAACTAATTAGCGTACTTTTTTATTTATTATGCTTTCTTTGTGGATTTCCTCGTTCACGTGACATTTCGCGTCACATTCGCGGCAGCATTGCGTCTGTCTCTGCGCGCGAAACAGTAGGAGAGGAGGAGAAGCAAGTTGGTAAATGTCAGTTCAATTGTAAGTTCATTTTTTATGTGCGTAGTGGTGTGCGAGGTGTATTGTCTATTATGATATTGTAATCATTGTTTTACTTTTAACTATGTATGAGGGCATGGCACACTGCGAGCTGACATCGCATTTGATTTGGCTCTCATGCTTGCCTTCACTGCGTAATGTGTCAGTGCAGTTCTAGCCTTTGTCCTGTTATGTTTTTGTATATTAGGTTATTATCACACAAATACAATATCACATCGGCAAGAGGGCTGTTTTCCCGTGCACAATAGCAAATATGATATTTATTTTATGTAACAGAAATGAACATTGTGAGTTACATTTTATAAACAATATTGTCAATATTATTTGTTTTCCCTTTATTTCGCTGACGAGCATTTCAAAATGAAACCGTAGCAGAGTCTCAATGCAACAGATGATTTTTTTGACTGAAATTCACGTTTTGAACGAATCATTTTAACGATTCAATGAACAATCACTCTTCCTGAATGAATCAGCCGTCTGAACAAATCGGTTGATAAATGAAAAACAGTGAGTGACTTGTCACCACCTACTGGCGGTTTTACTTTCACATTTAAAGTACTCTTTAAATAAAATGTTTTAATTAGAAATCAGTTCATATTTAAATATTTAAAAACTCTCATAGCTTTATTTATTTTATGCAATTGTAAATGGAGTGTAAAATATTAATGCCAGTTCTGATGCTGCTTCTGTGTCTCCTTTGCACTGCAAAGATGGATTTTGATTTAATCATTTAATTTAACTGGTAACAGTGGTATTGTGTTATTATTCTAATAACAATTAGAATAATTATTAACAGCAGGGGGGGGGTCATGATGCTGGCTTAACATCATGTCTGTCAGCCATCACGATGGACGATGATATCGTCTATCGGCACAACCCTAGTGTGTATATATATGTATATGTGTGTGTGGAATGCTTTATATCAGGCTTGATGTAATTTTACTTGATTTGTGATTTAATAACTATTTCATTACATTGATTCGAGTACTAAAATTTTCTATGCAT
>JAZAVI010000840.1:0-42708 GCA_036326025.1 Chrosomus eos
CCACATATCCTGCGAATTATACACCCTTTTTTTTTTTTTTTTTTTTTTTTTTTTTTTTTTTATCTTTGTGGTGCAATGTGATTAGCAGGCGTTTATCGGAGGTTTACTACAGGACTTGATAAAACTAATATGACTGTAAGTTCTAAGGAGATTATTTTTTTTTTTTTTTGCAAAGTACATGTGGTCTTTGACCAGAGCATCCTTGGTCTGCATTTCTCTGTCCATTAATGTGGAAATACCATCACATAAATTATTTATATCACACATAGTGGATTAGGAGTCACCAGGACAGGTTGAGTACCACAGCAATTGAACACATTTCCAATATTGAAGATCTAATTTTAAGTATTAAGGGACTTCTATGAATTAAGTAGGCCTAAATATGTTAAAAAAAAAATAGTTGTTTGTGAATTACAACACTTGTAATTACTGCCACTGTAGAGATATCCACTACATTATGCATAACAGTTCTTAGGTAGGCTACTAATTTATTTATTTATTTATTTTAATCAATTACTCGGTTGTTAGTGGTTATTTGCAAATTTTCCACTATACTGTGGAATATCGGTGACGCAAAACTTACTACGAACATTTCCCCTTTAAGGTGAGCTATCCAGCCCCGTTGCAGTCTGCAGATCAGTATAGGAACACGCCACATGATAATCAACCGTGGAGACCAATTTGAACTCTGCCGCTGGTGTAGTAGGAAGCAATAACGGAGAAATACTTACCTGGATGAAGTTTAATCATGATAGAGGGGACATATTAGCAGTGGCTGGTGAAGCGCCTACCAAAAACTTGAAAAACCGAGTTAAAAGCCTTGGAAGTGGATCTTGAACTTGAAACCAGCGAGAGAAGATCGCCTCTCGTGACTTGCAGAGTTGCTGATTCATGTCGGTGGATCGTGATCTGCGGGATAATGGCACCCGTGCAGACAGCGAGGTTCTTTTGCTGGACAAGTTTGTTGAGGATGACATTGCAGTTCTCTTCCTGCCGGATTATCTTGGCTGAGCTGACGCTGTTGAAGAAGCTTTTGATGACGATCGTTGGAACTCGATAATAGTAAACATGCGTGTCTTGAAACATGTTGGCTGCGACTGAACGAGAGCATAAGTGAAAGCGTCAGCATCTGCGAACTCAGACGAGTGTAAGTAAGGATCTTTTATACTTCACGTATCAGAATGCGATTGGATAGATGAGAAGGTAATAGATGACGTAACAATTGAGTCTTCCTGGCGGAACTTACGCTACGCTTTCATTTCAAAGCAAAGGGAGATATTTGCTTTTAAAGAAATTGTTTTTTAATGATTACAACAAACGGCTGGTAGGGACTACACAACATTCCTCCCGGGTTAGTGACATCCCCAACCCTAATATTTACAGGAACCCCAGCCCCGGGAACGCGATTTATAGATTATCAAGACAGAATATGCAAATCAATGACTAGAAGATAGTTAACACTTCAGCTACATAATATCATCAACTAACCATTCAGAAATGTCCATTTTCAGTGCATGTCTGTGTGAGCTCTTGAAGCTCCGCCCCCGGTGCTAGAAGCAGGAGCTCATTTGCATTTAAAGGAACAGACACAAAACGGTGCGTTTTGGCTCACCCTCAAAAAGTGATAATTTGACATGCTATATAAAAATATGTGGGATATTTTGAGCTAAAACTTCACATACACACTCTGGGGACATCAAAGACATATTTCACATCTTGTGAAAAGGGCATTATACACCCCTTTAAAAAACTATCTTTGTGAATAAACGTGTCGCCCTCGCCTTGTGGTGGCTTGGAATTCAAAGGGGAATCGGATATGCGTGTTTAGACGTAGGTCGGATGTCCAGATATCGTGGATCTGATTTACAACCACATTTGGAAGTGGCTCAAATCGGATGTGAAAAAATCAGATCTCATGCGGATTTTTGTGTTTACACGTGTGCAACAATTTCGATCTGTCAGATGTGAGTAAAAGATTGGATTTGTTGTGCCAATATAAACGCAGCCTGAATAAATGACTTGAATGAAGCTACATCACACATAAAGGCTACTATGCACGTCTGCACAGTGAAAAAACAGTTTTTCAAATTTAGCTTGTGTATTTTACCTTGGAATTTCAACAGACGCTGGGCTTGTTTTCCACATTGTGTCCTTTGAAAAAAAAATCACACAGAGACAATTAAACACAAATTTTGCATAATAAAGACAATATTTTATGCTCACTATAATATTTAGTAGGCTACTTGCCGTCCCCGAGGCCCAAGCAATGAGAGAAATCACGCCAGTCTTCACTGCCACGAAAAACACAGACGTGTACTCCTGCAGCTGAAGGCGGACCTGAATCTGAAACAGAGTCTTTAAAGCCGAGAACTATAACGAGAACGATAAAGATACAGCTTGATTTTTTTCCAGCTGATGAACGATTAAAACTTGGCAGCCAATCAAAATCCATCCTGCTTTAAAGAGACGACAAAACTGCATTTAATAAACAACGATATTCCTCTGGTGTGCACGCTAGTTATCATGTATTATTAATATTAATTATAATATGAATTATAATATGTATGCACGTCCATTTAAGTCTACCCTCTATTATTATTTTTTTCTGTGAAAGGGCCTTTAGTGTGAGTGAATTTGTCAGTGTAATTCATAATGAATTGCAAGTAGAATAGACTTTATGAAAACTCACCTCCGATTCACAAATGCTTCATAAATCGCAGATTTGATCATTTATGTATTCCAATCATTATAAAGATTAAATGAGACTCACCAGTGACAGAAACACTGAAGCTCCTCATGATGCTGAATCTGCGGTTGCTGATCAGTAGTGTGTATTCTCCAGAGTCTGTGTTTCTGGTGTCTGTGTATGGTCAGAGTCAGAGATCCAGTCCTCTTGTCCAGCTTCAGTCTGCCTCTGAATCTCTCTTCACACTGAACATCTGTACAGATCTGACTCTGATCTCCAGTGATTTCTGCGAGGAGAGTGTCATTAAAATACCATTTCATTAAATCATTTTCTTTTTTTTTTACACCAGGATCTAAAGTGACAGATTCTCCCTCCTCTACGGACTTTCTCTTCACTTCATCTCGTTGAGCAGCAGGAACACCTGAAACACAAACCAACAGATGCTGGAGGATTAACTGAGAAAATAATACGAAATTCTTGAATCTTGAAAAATTAAGTAGAAACAAATTAACCGCAAAATTAATTACGAATATTCATATAGACTTAGTATTATGTCAAATATAATAGTACAATGTAATAGTACAGTAAGACCCGGCCATTTGCCTATCTCCCTTTGTGTGCCAGTTTCTCTAAACCTCTAAAAACCTTATTTCCTTTTGTTTTACTTATTTGGAAATGAGACATTTGTACCACTCACTCTGAGACATTTAAAATGATACCAAACATAATACTCAATGATATCATTCACATTAAAATTATATATTCTTGTGTGAGTTTTAGGTATCCCTGAGAGAGAGGAAGAGGGGGAAGTCGAATGTTAATTTCCAGAAAGGTCCTTTGTCTCATAGACCAGTGGCCAAGTCTGTCTCTTCAACCAGTTTTTCCCAGTCTTGCAGTACAAACCATTAGGCTACGCTACTATATTGAAATATACCTTTCTGCATTACAACATTCCAAAATAAGCACATTATAAACTATTTATAATGATTTGCAAACACTTGCGATCGTTATATGAGATAAACAGACCGACTACAAGTGACACCATTATCTTCAGTTTAAGTTTAAGGACTTTTATTTTGTTTCTCTTCAGTTTCCTGTTTCCTTTGTTCTAGTTTCCCGCCTCTAATAAGTTGTCATGGACATTCATTTAACAAGCACACCTGTCGTATTCAGTTCATTATCTGTTTATTTAAAGTATAATTCCGGTATTTAACACTTTGAGTCTATTTTCTAGTTTGTTTTGGATGAACTAGAGTGGTGGAAATTTTGACAATGGGTCCTGTCTCGACTTTTTGACTACCGTATATACCCGAATATAAGACGACCCTGAATATAAGACGACCCCGCATTTTCCAGACTTATTTTTTGGGGAAAAAGAGACACACACACACGCACATGCACGCGCAAACACGCACGCACGCACACAGATACATAGATAGAGAGGCGCGCGCGCTCTGGAGGAAGGCTGTCGCGCACTCTTAAGAAGCACGTGAAGACCTCGCGCTACAGTCATGTTTCCTCGCGCGGACCCGCTTCACCTCTTTGTCTGAGGTACTTTTGAAATATAATCTTATACAAATATGCTAAATGTTTAAACTGGCCATTCTAAGTGGGTTTTGTAACTTTTCTCAATTTTCTTTTTACTTTAATACAAAAATAAATTAGCTCACTGAAATGCTTGGCAAGAAATTTCTCCCTTTCCCCCCGTGATTTTGTCTAGGCCCTATATCGCGAATATAAGACGACCCCCCCATTTTGCAGCCTATTTTTAGGACAAAAACCTAATCTTATATTCGGGCATATAAGGTATTTTAGGAACGTCTGTGGGCGCTTCAGAGTGGCTGTCTACGAGCATACTCAAACATGTGCTTAAAACAACCCTTAATGTTAGTTTTCAAAACTTTCACAACTCACCGAGTGGTTAGTGGTGTTCGTTGATGTTCCAAAACAAGTAGCGTAGCGAAATAGTTTTTGTGGTGTTTTATTTGTTTTTAATCATCAACGAACACCACTAACCACTCGGTGAGTGTCACAGTTTTGAAAACGGACGTTAAAGGTTGTTTTAAGGATATGTTTGATTATGCTCATAGACAGCCACTCTGAAGCGCTCAGAGACGATCCTAAAATAGTCAAAAAGTCGAGACAGGACCCATCGTCAACATTTCTAAGTCCACCACTCTAGTTCATCCAAAACACACTAGAAAATAGACTCAAAGTGTTAAATACCGGAATTATCCTTTAAGTTCCTCCTTGTATTCGGTTCCTTGTCCGGTATTGTTCATGTGTTTGTGCTTGTATGCGGTCTTGAATCATTGTGGATTACTTGAGTTTACTTTGTGTTAATAAAAAAAAAAACTTCTATTTGAATCTTCTTCATCGTCTTTGGACTCTCCAACAACTCTCCACATTTTTATTAACATCAAATCCTTATTTGTGAACTAAACACAATGAGTTTGAAATAATAGATGCATTTCAACAGGTGATAAAAAATGGTATGAACAGAACAAAACTGTTGGATCACCAGTAATTCTGTTCTGTTCTTTGTTCTCTGCTATAATAAACACAATGATGTGATTTAAACATAACCTGCTTTCAAACATATAACTCACCATGAACAGAAACTTTGAAGATTGTTTCACTGTCGCTGCCTTTGATGATCTCTAGTTTATATTCTCCATGGTGTGTGATTGTGGTGTTCATGATGGTCAGAGATCCAGTGTGATGATCCAGCTTCAGTCTGCCTCTGAATCTCTCAGCTTTTTTATGACACTGAACATCTGTACAGATATAACTGAGATCTCCAGTGATGTGAGCGATGAGAGTCTCATGAAAATACCATTTAATATTTTCTTGTTGGTTTGTTTGAACACCAGTGTTTAGAGTGACTGAATCTCCCTCCATCACTGACACTTCTGTATCAGCAAACACACCTGAAGAAGAAATGGACAATTGAATGGTCAATTATAAGTCATATCTATGACATACATGAGTATGAAATAAATTATACAACAGGAAAGTGCTGTGAATGTTTCTCTACAGATCAAACAAGCAGCATAAAAACACACACATTCACTCATCAGAAAAACTTACATTTTATATCATAGGTTATAAGGTGTTTATTGTACATCATACACCATACAACACACATCTTGATTAATATATTGCATATTAATATTGCATTTTTGCATTCACACAACCTAGATAATTGTATACTTTCATACACCAAGATGACTATAATTCAAATAATACCATTTCACGTTTTTATGTAAATTAATGCCATTATATAGCAAAGTCTTCAGTTTTGCATGTATTGATCAGATCTGCACACGTCAACTGTACAGCAGAAGTATTCATAATTATATTCTTAACTTCAGTGCACAATGCTTTTTGAAATAATTGCTCGGCCAGACGTGAAAACCAGTTTAACACACCAGCAGTTTGAGCCAGAGTAGGAGTCTAGATCTTTTCTGGTCTCAGAACATCTTCAAACTACTAAATGTTCTACATCTGGTCTAATTATTTCAACATCTGGTTGGCGTAAAACTTACGTCATTACTGACTAGCAGTGGCGGATTCAGGATATTTAAATTGCAGTTAAAAAATAAATCAATTGCCACTGAAACACGTTTTAGATTTGCTTTATTTTTTTCTCTATTAACTCATATCACTCAACCTACACTGTAAAAAAAGTTAACTCATTATTTTGAGTTATCTTTTTGCATGGTTTTTTTTTAGTTTAACTAACTTATTTCGATAAGTTGAGGACAAGAAAACTTAAAATTTCTTGTTGTCTGGACAATCTAGTTAAAAAAAAAAGTTGAAATAACTAAATTGCTAAAATATTTTTTACAGTTTACTGAAAATTCAGAAAACCCATATAAAAAGTGTCAATTTCTCAAAGTGTCCAATTATTATGAATGTTAGGGCACACCTTCGGAGTGAATCAATACACTTTAGATTAGAAGCTACACAAACAACGGTAGTGGCACAAACACAAAACCACTGATCAGCATTCTCAATCATGTGCATTCAAACACAATTTCACGAAAATCAAATACAACATTACACCGAACTCTTTTATAGAGACTTGTAGCGTAATGCCTATCACGTGCATTGACATAACATCTTTGATCATTTCAAACCATAAAATACACATTATACATAAACAGGTTGAAACGAACAACCTGTTACACCAGATTAAATGATGATCATCACATTTACTCACAGGACATTGATTAAATCATGGATGATACCCATCTTGACCAGGGCGGATCTAGAAAATGATTTATAGGGTGGCAAAAGGGTGGCTATGAGGGGTGGCAACACCAAAGCAAGTGCCCATGCATCGATTTTGGGGATTTATGGCCTGACATACACAATTGTGTTCACAAATATTGCATTACCACATAAAAATTATCTATACTGTTCAAAATGAAAAAAAAATAAACAACAAAATTTCAATATCCATCATGTCACCAAGTCAAGATGCTCTATATGAAAAACAGTGTTTGAGTTTCTGTAGTTAACAGAGGTGGGAATTGTTACGATATAGGTGAGCCAATAGATGGCGCCATTGAGCTATCATAAAATGGGGTCTACACAACGGGAGTCAGTGTACAAAAAGACAAAAAGAATGAGATGCATGAAGACAGCAGTGAATAAACGCTAGTGTTTGACACATCACAAGTCTCCTTTCGTGCTGAACATGAAACAGGAATGTCTGTGTAGGCCTATGGTCACCCAGCAAAGCCTATCAACCACATAGCAACACCCAACTGCACCCACAACACCCACCTAGCAACACTTATAACAAAACTATAACACATCCATAATAACATCTATTCTGTTCTCCCTAGATAAAAAAATACTATAGGCCTACTTAAGCACAATTTATTCGTATGTACTTTAGTATAAAGAGAAATAAATAAAATAATGTCTTACCGTGCATGAGAAACGCAGAAACCGCGAAAAAATAACTCGCTTTGATACTGAATGAATGGAACAGCATTGCTGAACCACATTGAAATAAAAGGCAGGGAGAGGGTTGCAGTGAAAAAAGTGCAGTAAAAATACTCTCTCTCTCTTCAGGGCTGAGTTTAACTCCAAACTGATTGGTCAAATGTACATCATGTGGGCGTGGCTAATACTCAAGAGCTGGAATGTCCGAGAAAACACATGTTCTGTGGATGTACATGGTTTAAGTTTAATCAAATTGTTCAAGTTTAAATTCTAATACAAACTATTTCAATCTATAATATAAATTTGTATTAGGCTGCATCTGTTCATGTGATAATTCAGATTTATGCAATGAAGTGGGACATTCTATTAAATAAAAGATAATATCCCTACATTTAATAAGTAACACAGAGCTGAGCATGACACATCATCATCATCATCAATCCATGAGTGTCTATACAGTTATTCTTTTACATAAATAAATTAAAAAAAGATTTACAATATCCTTTTGTAAGCAATAGTATTATCAAAGCACAAACTGAAAATGTGTCCCACTTTACCTGAAATGTGAGACATTTAATATATATATATATATTCCTTCAAAAGCTGTAAGTGTTTATCGTTGCAGGCGATTTTAACCACTGTAATGTACGGACTGTGATCCCTGCATACCACCAGCACGTTGATTTCCCTACAAGGGAGAAAAACACACTCGACCAGGTGTACAGTAACGTGAAGGGGGCATACAAGGCTGCACCTCGCCCCCACTTCGGACAGTCCGATCACCTCTCAGTGTTTCTCTACCCAGCATACAGACAGCTCCTCAAGCAAGCCCCCACTATAAGGAAAACAGTACAAGTGTGGACTGAAGAATCTGATCAGGTGCTTCAGGACTGTTTTGAATGTACTGAGTGGGATGTGTTCAAGACAGCTGCTAGGCGTAATGACTGTATTGTTGATCTGGATGAATACACTTCAGTGGTAACTTTACAGTTCCAGTTCCAATAGTTCAGTGGTTCAGTGGTAACTTCAGTGGTAACTATAGTTACCCCATTGTTTGCAAGTGTGGAGAATCGTTTCAAATTTTATGTTCAATGACATATTTATGTCTTTGTGTCAGTTTATTGTTTAAAATGCCCCTTTCGTGTGCGTATCCTGGATGTTTAAAACAATGGGGCGGTACTTCTACTTGACCTTTACAACGTGAGGACGCAATGCCTGGCGCGTCGCAGACCAGCACAAGACGAACAATTGTGGTTAAAAAGTATATCAATTTTTATTTTTTTTAAGAAAATAACATCGTTTCGCATGATAAACATGATAAGACACTATTCCTCAGCTGGGATCGTGCAGAGACCTTTGAAGAACTTTAAAGCCCTTTGAAACTGCATTGATTTGAACTTTAACAATTTAGTTACCATTGAAGTGCATTGTGTGGAGAATAATCCTGAAATGTTTCCCTCAAAAAACTTAATTTCTTTTCCACTAAAGAAAGAAAGACATGAACATGTAGGATGGCATTGGGGTGAGTAAATTATCAGGAAATTTTCATTTTGAGGTGAATTAATCCTTTAAGAGGTCCATCAAGAAAACTGAACATCAATTACTACAACAAAAACAACAACAACAAACAATTGTCGCTCAGACATTTCATATTAATTGATTTCATTAAATTGAACAGTAACGGTTAACACTGAAAACTTCATAAGTGCTTGGCACAAAAAAGCAAACATTACACAGTAGTGTATTAGACATTTTTGTTTAGACATTTTTGTGGAAAAGTCCTTGTGGGCAATTGTCATTTCGTACAAGCATGTATTAAGGTGTGTAAAATACACTTAGCTTATTTCTGAGTCAATTGAAGTAGGCTACACTACACAGTGATTAATCCTAAAACAAGATACCGTATAAGTTGCATTGGCATAGCAATACCAGTGTTTCATACAGGATTTTGGGTAAATCTGTGGTAGGTGTATCTTGATCTGTCTAGGGGGGTTCGGGGACACCACCACTTCAGCGGAAATCCCGCCCTGCAACCGATTTCATTGGTTTAGGTTACAGTGACGGGAAGGTTTAGGGATCAGGGTTGGGTGTAGGCAATCAGTACAGTGATTGACATGACCAATGAAAACTTTAGAATCAGCTACAGGGCGGGATTTCCGCTGAAGTGGTTTGGGAAAAAAAATCACGCCAAAGGGTGAGGTGTTTCAAGATGTGATTGGACCAGCCCAGTGTCAATCAAGAAAATAACCAATGGGCCGCTGATCTACGCGTTTCATGGGCCGGTCTGAGAAAAACAAAACCTACTGACTTTTTTTGTCCAATGCACCGGTACAAAGATCCCAGCGCCGCTAATTAATCAAAACTAAACGAATGGGCCGCCGATGTACGAGTTTTATGGGCCGGTCAGATAAATTTTTTTTTTTTTTTTTTAAGTTTGAGATGTATCGGCCCAAATAGCACGTCGGCCCACCGGGCAAATGCCCGAAATGCCCGATGGCCAGTCCAGCCCTGTTCACACTTCTACCATCCGGAAGACGCTACAGAAGTGTGAAAGCAAGGACAACAAGACTGAAAAACAGCTTTTACCCACAGGCCATCAGGCTTGTGAATGGTACTTACCCACTGCCCCTTCCCTCAACACTGCAAACTGCCCTCTGATCCTGAGAGGTGCAATAATACACCCCACCTTGCATGCATGTGCGCACACACTCACACGCACGTGTACACACACACACACACACACACACACAGACAGAGGGACATGGAAGCGAACTACTGACAACTTATCTTTGCATACTTTATTTATTTGCACTTTATTTATGTCTCTCTGATGTCTAGTCACTTGTTATTTATGTGTGTCTTAATTGATGTCTGATGTTGCTGGGAGGATTCGCAGAATAAGAATTTCATTGTACTGTGTGACGACTGTTTCCTGTGCATATGACAATAAAGTTTGAATTGAATTGAATTGAAAAACCATAGTTGTAGATACAAGAGGGATGACATTTTATTTTATTTTAAATATTAATAGTGTAGAATGGATTTATTTGTATTTAATGCAGTTTACCAAAAGGTTGTCACAATTTGCTAACTTCCCTGAGTCATTTCCTAGTATGGCTCTTTTTCTATAATCTCCTTTTCCTCAGGTTTTTTTTTTCTCCAATGTTATGTGGTCTTACAGTATAGCTTGGTACAGTAATGTTATGTGGACGTATATAGTGGTACAACAATATGTTGTAGACAAGAGCACTTAAGCTTAAAGGTTAAAAGTTATGTTACAGTTGAACATATCAGGAATAGTGGTACAGTAATGTTGCTTGTACTAGTAGATAAGTAATGTTATGTGGACTAGAAATGTATAGTATAGTGTATAGTGTGGTACAGTAATATGTGCACTAGAAATGTTATGTGGACTTACGGTATAGTGTGGTACAGTAATGTTATGTACACTAGAAATGTTATGTGGACTTACGGTATAGTGTGGTACAGTAATGCTATACACTAGAAATGTTATGTGGACTTACGGTATAGAGTGGTACAGTAATGTTATGTGCACTAGAAATGTTATGTGGACTTACAGTATAGTGTGGTACAGTAATGTTATGTGCACTAGAAATGTTATGTGGACTTACGGTATAGTGGTACAGTAATGCTATGTGCACTAGAAATTTATGTGGACTTACGGTATAGTGTGGTACAGTAATGTTATGTGCACTAGAAATGTTATGTGGACTTACGTATAGTGTGGTACAGTAATGTTATGTGCACTAGAAATGTTATGTGGACTTACGGTATAGGTGGTACAGTAATGTTATGTGCACTAGAAATGTATATAGTGGACGTAATGTTTATAGTGTGGTACAGTAGATGTTATGTGCACTAGAAATGTTTATGTGGACTTAGAAGTGGTGTTTATGTGGACTTACGGTATATGTGTAGAAGTTATGTTATGTGCACTAGAAATGTTATGTGGACTTACGGTATAGTGTGTACAGTAATGTTATGTGCACTAGAAATGTTTGTGGACTTACGGTATAGTGTGGTACAGTAATGTTTGTGCACTAGAAATGTTATGTGGACTACGGTATATGGACATAGTGTGCACTAGAAATGTTTGTGGACTTAGGTATTAGTGTGGTACAGTAATGTTATGTGCACTAGAAATGTTATGTGGACTTACGGTATAGTGTGGTACAGTAATTTATGTGCACTAGAAATGTTATGTGGACTTACGGTATAGTGTGGTACAGTAATGTATGTGCACTAGATGATATGTTATTAGGTATAGTGTGGTACAGTTATGTGCACTAGAAATGTTATGTGGACTTACGTATAGTGTGGTACAGTAATGTTATGTCACTAGAAATGTTATGTGGACTTACGGTATATGTGGTACAGTAATGTATGTGCACTAGAAATGTTATGTGGACTTACGGTATGTAGTGTGGTACGTAATGTTATGTGCACTAGAAATGTTATGTGGACTTACGGTATAGTGTGGTACAGTAATGTTATGTGCATAGAAATGTTATGTGGACTTACGTATAGTGTGGTACAGTAATGTTATGTGCACTAGAAATGTTATGTGGACTTACGGTATAGTGTGGTACAGTAATGTTATGTGCACTAGAAATGTTATGTGGACTTACGGTATAGTGTGGTACAGTAATGTTATGTGCACTAGAAATGTTATGTGGACTTACGGTATAGTGTGGTACAGTAATGTTATGTGCACTAGAAATGTTATGTGGACTTACGGTATAGTAGTGGTACTAGTAATGTTATGTGCACTAGAAATGTTATGTGGACTTACGGTATAGTGTGGTACAGTAATGTTATGTGCACTAGAAATGTTATGTGGACTTACGGTATAGTGTGGTACAGTAATGTTATGTGCACTAGAAATGTTATGTGGACTTACGGTATAGTGTGGTACAGTAATGTTATGTGCACTAGAAATGTTATGTGGACTATAGGGTATTTAAGTGTGGTACAGTAATGTTATGTGCACTAGAAATGTTATGTGGACTTACGGTATAGTGTGGTACAGTAATGTTATGTGCACTAGAAATGTTATGTGGACTTACGGTATAGTGTGGTACAGATATTGATATGTGACTTAGGTATGTGCACTAGAAATGTTATGTGGACTTACGGTATTATGTGCACTAGAAATGTTATGTGGACTTACGGTATAGTGTGGTACAGTAATGTTATGTGCACTAGAAATGTTATGTGGACTTACGGTATAGTGTGGTACAGTAATGTTATGTGCACTAGAAATGTTATGTGGACTTACGGTATAGTGTGGTACAGTAATGTTATGTGCACTAGAAATGTTATGTGGACTTACGGTATAGTGTGGTACAGTAATGTTATGTGCACTAGAAATGTTATGGTGGACTTACGGTATAGTGTGGTACAGTAATGTTATGTGCACTAGAAATGTTATGTGGACTTACGGTATAGTGTGGTACAGTAATGTTATGTGCACTAGAAATGTTATGTGGACTTACGGTATAGTGTGGTACAGTAATGTTATGTGCACTAGAAATGTTATGTGGACTTACGTATAGTGTGGTACAGTAAGTTATGTGCACTAGAAATGTTATGTGGACTTACGGTTATAGAGTGGTACAGTAATGCTAATGTGCACTAGAAATGTTATGTGGACTTACGGTATAGTGTGGTACAGTAATGTTATGTGCACTAGAAATGTTATGTGGACTTACGGTATAGTGTGGTACAGTAATGTTATGTGCACTAGAAATGTTATGTGGACTTACGGTATAGTGTGGTACAGTAATGTTATGTGCACTAGAAATGTTATGTGGACTTACGGTATAGTGTGGTACAGTAATGTTATGTGCACTAGAAATGTTATGTGGACTCACGGTATAGAGTGGTACAGTAATGTTATGTGCACTAGAAATGTTATGTGGACTTACGGTATAGTGTGGTACAGTAATGTTATGTGGACTTAGATTATGTGCACTAGAAATGTTATGTGTGTACTACGTTATGTGCACTAGAAATGTTATGTGGACTTACGGTATAGTGTGGTACAGTAATGTTATGTGCACTAGAAATGTTATGTGGACTTACGGTATAGTGTGGTACAGTAATGTTATGTGCACTAGAAATGTTATGTGGACTTACGGTATAGTGTGGTACAGTAATGTTATGTGCACTAGAAATGTTATGTGGACTTAGGTATAGTGTGGTACAGTAATGTTATGTGCACTAGAAATGTTATGTGGACTTACGGTATAGTGTGGTACAGTAATGTTATGTGCACTAGAAATGTTATGTGGACTTACGGTATAGTGTGGTACAGTAATGTTATGTGCACTAGAAATGTTATGTGGACTTACGGTATAGTGTGGTACAGTAATGTTATGTGCACTAGAAATGTTATGTGGACTTACGGTATAGTGTGGTACAGTAATGTTATGTGCACTAGAAATGTTATGTGGACTTACGGTATAGTGAGGTACAGTAATGTATGTGCACTAGAAATGTTATGTGGACTTACGGTATAGTGTGGTACAGTAATGTTATGTGCACTAGAAATGTTATGTGGACTTACGGTATAGTGTGGTACAGTAATGTTATGTGCACTAGAAATGTTATGTGGACTTACGGTATAGTGTGGTACAGTAATGTTATGTGCACTAGAAATGTTATGTGGACTTACGGTATAGTGTGGTACAGTAATGTTATGTGCACTAGAAATGTTATGTGGACTTACGGTATAGTGTGGTACAGTAATGTTATGTGCACTAGAAATGTTATGTGGACTTACGGTATAGTGTGGTACAGTAATGTTATGTGCACTAGAAATGTTATGTGGACTTACGGTATAGTGTGGTACAGTAATGTTATGTGCACTAGAAATGTTATGTGGACTTACGGTATAGTGTGGTACAGTAATGCTATGTGCACTAGAAATGTTATGTGGACTTACGGTATAGTGAGGTACAGTAATGCTATGTGCACTAGAAATGTTATGTGGACTTACGGTATAGTGTGGTACAGTAATGTTATGTGCACTAGAAATGTTATGTGGACTTACGGTATAGTGTGGTACTGTGCATTGGGGAAACCAGGTGGTGGGCAAAGGATCATGCTCTCACTAAGGTCTTTGCTGTTTGCTTTTTTCCCTTCTTTTCTCTCCTTGTGTGAATTGTATTATAAAGCATTGTGCATTGTAATGTTGTAATGTGTGGAATATGATTGTTTTTAATGTATGTTTTTTTAGTTTGTGATGTGGTGCTACTGCCCTAATATAATTTCCCCTTGTGGGATTAATAAAGTGATTAACTTAACTTTGGGTGTTTTGGTAAAGCCTCAGGATGCTCTGTATGTTGACTTACTGCTGACTCTCGCCTCAACGAGGAAAATATGAGTATGAAGCCAACAGTGAGGGTCAAAACAAAGGGATACATTGAAGCCCCATTGAAGCCCTTCTAAAGTATGAGACCGTGCTGCTCAAACCTTTCTCCAAATTTGAGCCTACATCCTCCTACAGATAAAGTGTGTGCAACACTAGCTCAGCATCTGACTGAGCTAATGGGCACTGAAAAGGAAATACTCCTGTCAATAGACAATGAGATAGTTATTAAATTTGACAGTTATTAACGGTTGTTGATGCTTTGAGGCTTTGCAATTTTCAGTTTTGAGTTTAAACCCAAACATGTAAAAAATTAAGGCTCTTCTTTCTTTCTTTCTTTCTTTCTTTCTTTCTTTCTTTCTTTCTTTCTTTCTTTCTTTTCTTTCTTTCTTTCTTTCTTTCTTTTTTCTTTCTTTCTTCGATGCATATTTGCATATCCATATTGATTGTCCATTTAGTTGATTGATGATGATGATTGCTTTGCAGTTTTTAAATTTAAATGTAAATATTTTTTTCTCATAATGCTACAGTTGTATGTTTTGTCGCATAAAATGTATTTCTTTATTTTATTTATTAAATTCATATGTAGGCTATGTAAAAAAAGGGTGATCACTTTGCTCCGATACTGCAGGAGGAGGGCAGAGAACAGTCTGGGAAAAGCCTAGACCACCAGGGTAAAGATCACTAAAGTCTTCTCTGTGGACCAGGAGATGAAGCTAGAGTTACATTAAGAGGGCAGTGATATTTCTCCTTTAAGGAGGTCAGTGTACAGGAAAAACACTCAACATGCAGCTCAATCACACTGCTCTTACTAAAACAAGTTTAAATCTTATCAAACTCTCACATTTTGATATTCTTTAAAAAGATTTTTCATTTTTATCCTAATTTTAATTTTTATTGACATTACATTTAATGTCTGTAAAGCTGCTGCAACATGTAAAAATCCCCAGTGAAAGATCAGTAAAGACTTATTTTATTATAAACAATCTCCCTCTAACCGTTTTTAGAAAAAACTCTTTTAGGTGCTAAATATTAGCCGTAACTCTAAAATCTCAGTTGGTGTGCCCTATGATCAACTCAAAACTGGACGTTAGTCCGTTACTAATCTGACGCATATTTGCGGTAACAATGGATACAACATAATCTACAAGAGTTACTGAAGTAATGAATAATGTCAAATGTAACAATTTATTATTAGTCAGGTAAATTTTTCATGCCAATTACATAATCAAATCAAAGATATATCAATATAATAACATCAAGATGCACCTGACATCAGAAAATACATATTGTGGGCTGATCTCATTACAGATCGCCCAAGCCTCTTGAGGCATTTTCCCTAAGTACTCAGACCAAGACAGAAACCTCTTTCAATTGGAAACATGTGCTAACAATGGGAATTTGCATTAATAAGTGTCTCCAGAGTTTACAACATTTATGCATTTGGCAGACGCTTTTATCCAAAGCGACTTAAATAGCATTTCAAGACATTTACAGTCTTATCAGTTCTTGCTTTCCCTGGGAATCGAACCCATGACCTTGGTGTTGCAAGCGCCAAGAAGGCGTATAATGGTCTCGTCTCCACAGAAGTAAACCGAAAGCTAATAAAGTTTTTAAGAGTTTGAAGATATCTTAAAAAGGAGGGTGGGTCCTCCAGGCAAATGTCATCCTGCTCTCAAAATGATAATTGTTCACATGAATTGTTTAGGATGGGAATGTTAATTTCTCAAGAGAGAGTTCAAATGTTAATTTCCAGAGTCGTCCTTTGTCTTCTCGTTAACCTTAACCTGACGGCCTGGTATTTTCAAATTACTCAAATCTTACACTGTGTAGTTATTCATTAATGACGGAACAGTATTCTAAAGTGTTACTGTTGATTTTACTGTTAGGTGAAGTCAGACTGTGATGTTCACAAATAGCAGGAGAGGAAGAATCCCTTCAAACCACATTCATAAATGATCACTTGCAGCCAACAGATCAAACCGTTTCTCATATTCATATTTATATGTGGAGCTGGGTCTCGACTGGTCTACACCGGAAGAGCCTGAAGCCGCCTTTTTTTTCCCCGAGGTCCACGAGAAGCTCACAAAGTCGTGGCACGCGCCCTATTCGGCCCGCCTGCGTACTTCAACCGCAGTGATGCTCTCAACTCTTTACGGCACAGAGGAAAAGGGTCTGAGAAACTGCCCCCCCCTGGAGGAAGCTGTGGCTGCACATCTCTGCCCTCCACTACTATTGGATTCCACATATTTTC
This sequence comes from Chrosomus eos, assembly GCA_036326025.1. Lineage (NCBI taxonomy): Eukaryota > Metazoa > Chordata > Actinopteri > Cypriniformes > Leuciscidae > Chrosomus > Chrosomus eos. Next base: position 17,293 of record JAZAVI010000840.1, read on the forward strand.
GAACCAGCAGGCCATTGAGCGAGCGATATATATTTCACGTTTTTAAGTACAATATGATGTTGGTCCACAGGGGGTGCTGATGCTATGACAGGGGGGCTGCAGCACCCGAGCTGAGCATGAAACATCATCATCCTCATTAATCCAAGAATGTGTCTGATTTGATAAATGTAAAATGTATTCTTTCACATTTTACAAATAATATTGATTTACAATATCCTGTTGTAAGCAATGGTATTATGCAAGTACAAACTAGATGAAAATGTGTGTCACACTTCACAAATTGCACTTTACCCAATTTACCCCTGAGTCATTTCCTGGTCGAGACTTTCAGACTCACCGCAGAAGATCTGGACGTTCACCAGGCCATCAAGATCTGACTCACAAGTAAAACAACTGTAAGACTGGAAACTGGTTGAAGATAGACCTGACTCTCTCACACTCTCACACACTCTCACTCTCACTCTCTCTCATTAACACCTAAAACTCACATAAGAATATATATATGGTTTAATGTGAATGATTATCATTAAGTATTGTGTTTAGTATCATTTTAAAGCTCCAGTCGGCAAGTCTGGCAGATTGAGTGGACTTAGGCAAAATTTTGAATGTTTACAACTCTCATGCCCCTCCCCCACTATCAACGGATACCCTCCCACCGATTCACCGAGTTCGTGCTCGTCAGTGCGTGTGCACCGGGTTTTCTGTGAACGCGCCCGTCTCACCAGCATCCATCAACACCATGGAGTATTTGGAGGTATGCTGCCTTGGCTAATCTACCGATAGATTGCAATTGCTAACGTCATTTATACTCTTAATGAGCTTACTTGATCTGTTAGTGTTTTGAAAGCGAGATACATCCGCCATTACTCTTCGTTACTGCGCGAACTTCAGGCGTGTGCATGTGATTGTAACATGCGCGAGGGGTGGCGTGTGCCCGATCTGTGATTGACAGTCAGATCTCACACCCCCCTGCGCTGATTGGACCCGATGAACAGGGAGCTGTGGATTTTTGCAAAACAAATAAAACGCTCCAGGTGGAGTTAGAAGCTCGGGTTTTTTTCTAAAACCACTTTATTTATGTTGTTCTGTCGGATTATAGTGTCGAATTCACTGAATATGATCAAACAAATGTTGCCGACGGCAGCTTTAAGTGTCTTAGATTGAGTGGTACAGATGTCTCATTCCCAAACATAAGTAAAGCATAAGGTAACAGGTTTTTTTTAGAGGTTTAGAGATAACTGGCACACAAAGGAAGGCAAATGGTCCTTCTACCCCTACCCCCAAAATAAGGTGTAACCTGAATGCAAATTACCATTGTTAGAAAAAGTTTTTTTTACTATTTAATGGAGCGCAGCAAGAAGTTCTGGGCCTTTTCTGTTCTCAGATTCTCAGTCCCGCAACTCTCAGCTCATGTAGCCTTAACATGGTTTGCATCATGGCATGATACATTTACCCGACATAATAAACTGTAAACATTTGATTTTATTCTAACGTAGCCTACTTTTATTTTCATTAAAGAGTTAAAAGAAATAGTCAAACATTCGTTCACATTTAATGATGCACATACATACATCATTAAAACCTTTCATTCATGGAGTCAGATGAAATAACGAGTTAATACAGCCCATTCTCACCCCAAGGCGTCATCTAACTGACGCCTTGGGAATCAGTTTGACCATGCTTCAATATTCGACGTTAAAGGTACCCTTTAGCGTCAGTTAGTTGACGCGATCCCAGGGCGTCATCTAACTGACGCGTTACCCTTAGCGTCAGTTAGATGACGCCCTTCTACCCAGACCTAAACCTACCCGCGTCATCTAACTGACGCGTTACCCTTAGCGTCAGTTAGATGACGCCTTAGGATCGCGTCAACTAACTGACGCTAAAGGGTACCTTTAGCGTCGAATATTGAAGCATGGTCAAAATTGTCAGTTAGATGACGCCTTGGGGTGAGAATGCGTTGGTTAATACATATGAGAAAATGTATTGCATTTAACCCAAAATACTTTGCCATGAGGAAAGACTGAACACGCGCGAGACCTTCACCGCTAATTCGAATGCCGCCATTGGATCGAGTTAGACGGCCTTACACAACCAAACATGATTTGTTTAAATTAAGCGTCATGTTTAGGGGCTAAAAAATGTAATGTTAAAATGTAAAAGTCGATGACTCTTCAATGACAGACCAGTGTGTAAAACTTCACATTTAGAAAATCCAGCATTTATTTGATCATGGTAAGAAGTGCTCATTGTCACAGTTGTAAACCTGATGACTGTCTTCTTATTCTGTGAGGGGGTTTGCCATCACAACAGCTTTGTTTCCATCCTCCAGGCATGCAGACGGTTAAAGAACGACACACACACACACACACTTTATAAAATCCAGCATTTATTTGATGGGGGTTTGATGTCAGGAAAGCTGTTTCCAGGCATGCAGACCGTTAAAGAACGACACACACACACACACACACACACACACACACACACACACACACACACACACTGACGGAAACTCCGGAAGTGTGGGTGTGATTTCTGAGGCTGAGAGTTTCCCACCGTCTTATTCAGCACAGTTTAGTGAAAGCTGCTGCTGTCTCTGCTGTTATGAGCACGACAGTAATAAGTCTAACCCACATGTGGACACAGTTTTTCTGAACTGCTAAAACTAATTCCTCAAAACCATCAGACACTTTCTCAAAATCTTAAACACAAAACCAAATCTTCAAAACTACATTCAGAGAACATCTGACTCTTCTGGCAAAAGAGTGCAAAATAACCAGCAGTAGCCTAATGCCGAGTTCAGACTGCACGATTTTAGCCACGATTTTGGCTCGCCGACAGGTTTTGAGAAATCGCCGACAAATGCCTGAAATCACAGGCAAATCGGTGCTCGTTCACGCGAGTGACAATCACGCAGTGTGAATGAGCAAAGACGCTATCTGAGAGAATCGCCGACGAGTCGCCGACGCCCGTGAGATATTTGGCATGCTAAATATCTGGACCTGTCGGCGATTCACAATCCTGCTGTGTGAAAGTGTTCTGACTGAAAACTACATCGGCGATGACCGACAGCCAATGAGAGAGCATGATACAGGACAGCAGGCTGTTCGAGGAGGAGTTATAGACCAGAATATCAGTATTTTAATAGATAGATAGCCCTATATTTACAATTATATCAAACAGAAACAAAGCACAAACATTTGCATGACCAGCAGCAACAGCAGGACGTTTGCAAAATTATTTATTTACCCCCAACTCTCTTTCCAAAACACAGTCCTTGCTCTCCTCGTCTTCCCAAACATTTCCTCCTGCATAAACTGAATATTTATTTGTTTCATTTTCGCTACAAATCAGTGCACAGACAATTTGGATCGCAATCTTCTTGTAGGATATCATTTTTAATAACAAACTCAGTGTCGCGCGAGAACTCCGGTCTCACGCACGCGTGATCTTCCGTTATTTCCGTATCACTTCTCGCGTTTGTTTGGTTGTGAAACGTAGTTTGCGGACCAGGCAGAGGTTGTCGGCGATTCTTTCTTTTGTAAAGTCATGCAGTGTGAAACCTCCTGTCGCCGACCCATCGTGCAGTATGAACACAGAAGCAACTGAATGTTACCCCAGATAGTCATGCAGTGTGAAAACAACAGTGACCCGATTATTTTGAAAATCGTGCAGTCTGAACTCGGCATAACTGTCACAGAAACTCATGAGATCGGCACATCTGCTATCAATCAGTGATTAGAGCAGTCTGAAATGTTTATTTCAGGATGATTTTGATGGAAACCCTTTTCATTCAAGTTTACAGCAGAAGAGCAGAAATGCTATTATACAGTATTCAAATATTGAAGTATTTTGAGAGTGTATGGAGATCGACTCGATTACTGCAATTATTTCATGAAAGTGGGCGGTTTAGCTAGTTTCCACTGCCTGATTGGTGGAATATTTTCTGTACAACAGCATCATGGGTAATGTAGTTTTTACCAAGACAAATTCCCTGGTTAAACATGATTATTGTGAAAATAAGTTAAAATAATGCAGACTGACGGCTTCAACAAAAGCAATATCACCATTGTAGCTCACAGTAGGGCTGCATTTTAAAGGTTTATAATCTACCAATAAAAATAAATTTCCCAACAAATAAAATGAAAGGCTTTTTGTTGCACTATATGGTGTCCCAGTATACAATTACCATATTTCATTGTTGAAATATGGTTGAAAATAAGTTGGTCCGCCTTGGACTGGTTTTCGACGTGATTTCAACTAAGTAGTTTCTCCTGGACTATTTGACCACATGTTTTCAACTGATAATCGAAGACAGAATAAGTCTGTTATAGTACATGCTAACATAACGGAGAAAAACAAACTACCAAACCATGTTCATTATTATCTCAAATAAATTGAAAGAGTTTTACATATTCCATCAAGACGTTGAAGATTGACCTGTTTTCAACGTTGAAGAGTTGTAATTAGACATTGAAGATTTACATCTATTCAACGTCTAATAGACGATTTTTTGCTAGATGGGGTTCAACTGAGAATCTCATAAGATTTCTACAAAGACATAGGCTACTAGTACAGTATTTTACCTCATCATCCTTGTTTTTCACACACACACTTAATAAAGAAGACAATATTTTCCTCTCACTATAATATCTGTAACACTTGCCTCTTCTAGAGCTTCTGTGGCGACAGTAAATCACACCAGCTGTTACAGACACAAGAAGAACAGCGACAACTCCTAATATTCCTGCTGATAAAGCAACTAAAAGCGGACCTGGAGCTGAAACACAAGAGTCACACACCAAAAACATAACTATAATGACAACGATAAAAATACAGCTCTAACAATCATTATAAATATAAAAGAATAACAGACTCCACAGCACAGCTATACAGATAAAAGCAAAATTAGCATAATCTCCACCCATTACAATAACGTGAAAGCGCTTGTACAGGCCTAACTACATTACACCACACTGCTTGTTTTGGAAGGAGAGTTTTGTCTTTAAGTTTTCACCTTTTTGTTACAAAGATACTTTCCCTCACGGAAGTGTCTAAAGGAGGAAAGGAAGCCACTACGTGTTTATTATATCAGTGACTTTCAGAGCTTTTTCTCTTTATCTGCATCATTAAACAGAACAGAAATACTTTCAACTTTTTCCACTGGTGATCCATTACTTTTGTTAGTTTTGTTCTGTTCATTCCAGTTCTTTCCATCTGTTTAAATGCAGCTATTGTCTCCTTCTCCATGTCCCTGGCCACATCACTTCCTGTTTAAGACGGCTACCTTCAGGAAAATACCTAAGGGGTGCAGTTCTTTAACTTTACCACAGGGGAGGGGGGGGGGGGAGTACAGAAAAATAGTTACATAAAGCCATGATGACATTGAGTAACATTATTAATAGCCTTATGGCTCCTACACATGACGATATGATTTAAACATAATCTACTTTTAAACATTATGACTCACCAGTAACAGAAACTATGAAGATCTTTACACTCTTGCTGCCTTTGATGATCTTTAGTTTATATTCTCCAGAGTCTGTGTTTCTGATGTTCATGATGGTCAGACAGGGACGGATTATGGCGACTATGTGCCCTGGGCACGGATGTCTCAAAGGCCCCCTTCACAATTTTTTTGGACAGCAGTGTTGCACCTGTATGCTCAGGCGCCGCAATAGGGCAGGCAAGCAAGCCAGGCATTTTAAGGGGACCCCCGAGGGCTGATCATTTAAACAATCAGAAATGTTAATATACAGATGCAGCAACATCTCTGCATCCCCCTTAGTGGGGCCCCTCTCTCGTTACGCTCGTTATGCTTTTACCTTTTTCAAACTGGTGCAGTGCTTACTCGCGGTAGGTAGAAAATGCATGATTTGATTTGTCAAACATGAAAATGACTTATCCGTCTGGCATGGCAGCTCGCTCTAAATGTAACCTAGATAAATGCATATCCAGAGTGATTGTGCGGAGTGTGCAGCGCGCACTGCATGGCAGGTGTCGGCGCGAACACTTGCATTTTCCTATCAACAGTGGAAACAACTTGAAATACTCAATCTTTTCTGGTCATAGGCCTATACAGAAAAGAATAATGCATCAGTCACAAGTAGCTACTTTTATTTTTGTAAACTCACAATAACAAGAAAACGTTGTGCTTTTGTAAAATAAAATAAAACAAACAGGGTGCGTTTTCATGGTCTCCGTGGCGTGAACTGGAGCGGATCTCAAAAATGAACTGAAACACATAGCCTCACAGACATGATGAATATTTCTATATAAAGCTTGAAATGTCCACTTTTAAACGAAAAAATTCGAATCGAAAGCAAATACCGGCTGATTAGGTTGATATAATATGAAAGGTGCATTTCTCTCTAAAGGCGCATCCACTTTACAGCGGAGATATACACTGTAGATATGTTTGCAGTAGTGTAGTGTTGCAACGAAAATTATGACGAAATATCGTCGTCAACGAACCTTTTTCACGTGACGAAAACGAGACGAGACGCAACGTAAATGCTGGTCATGTGACGATGACTATAATTAAATGTATAATGTAATATCGTTGACGAATAAAAACGAGACTAAATGTGGTTTACAAAATAAAAACTGCTAAAATGTCTCTTCATTTTCGTTGACCAAAACGAGACGAGACGAAATGTTATTTAACGTTATTTCGTCTCGTTTACTTGCGTTATTACCGGTATGCAGCATTTCTGTTTCCTGTGTTTCACTTCAGGCCAGGGGCTGCATCAGATCGCACTGCGCAGACGCAGGCGACATCACATCCTCAAGCCCCACTCGCGGCATTATTTAGAAGATGCAGCTGCGTGAGTTACGGCTGTTTCACACATACTCCGTGTGTAGTGCGTATGCGGTGCGGTGTGTATGCAGGAGCAGCTCGAGCTATTGTGTTTTCACATGTGCTGCGTTTGCAGTGCGCAGCTGATCTACGGCTGTAATACCACAATCACAACATTTATTCTCTATTTTTTTATTTCAAATCAATATTTCTAGCCTACATCCATTATGTCGCGTTGTTGAGGTAGGCTACTGTGTAGATCTCTGCTCTGCTGTTATGCACGCACCGCTCCCGCGTGCGGTGTGAGCGCTCTAACCTAACATGGGTGCGGGAAAAAATACACACTGCAAACGGAGTAGGCTATGTGTGAAACAGGCGTTAGCATAAACGACAACAAACGCAGTTAAGTCTGACACAGAGAAAGTGATTCGTCTTTGGGAGAAAAAGAAGAAATGACATTTGGAAAAAATTTAATTTCATCGTGTGTAGGCAACATGTTTGGTTGGTAAAATAAATATGTTCTAAATTCATATCAGAGCGTCTTCTGTGTCTGGAATAGCATTCTTGAGTCTATAAGGTAACAATAATATAATAAGATAGACTATAAGATAAGATTTTTTGAAATGGGTTTGGCTAAAAGAAAATGTTGGTTTCGTCTACTACTAGGTATACATATTGACTGGGTTAAATAGAATTGCATTACTAAAAATAGACTAAAATACAATTTTCATTGACTAAAACTAGACTATGTCTTTCGTCGACTAAAACTAGACTAAAATGTCATCAGTTTTCGTCGACTAAAACTAGACTAAAATGTCATCAGTTTTCGTCGACTAAAACGAATCGGTTACCTAACGTAACCTCGGTTCTCTCTAGATGAGGGAACGAGTATTGCGTAAGCTAGCTTACGCTACGCAATACTCGAAAGATTCCATCTTTCTGAGAAATTGAAGCCAAAAATTATCCTATAATTTTGTATCCATTGTCAACGCAGTTCAGCTGCAGCAGACCATGAGAAGGCTAGCTAGCCGCTCATTGGTTCGCTCACGGAGAACTGCTTAAGCCTATGAGGGAGCGCGGATGAACCCGCGACCAATGAGAGTCTGACTCGCTCCCCCTACGTCACCGCCCCCGAAGCGGGCGTGGACGAGGCTATAAATACCCCGAATAGGCTGAATAAATCTGGTTTTTTCAATTCTGAAGCGAACATCGCCAGTAGCACAAGCACGGCCAGGAACGCAATACTCGTTCCCTCATCTAGAGAGAACCGAGGTTACGTTAGGTAACCGATTCGTTCTCTTACGAGAGGTTCTCTTGTATTGCGTAAGCTAGCTTACGCTACGGGAACCCATTGTCAACGCCGTGCGTGCTAAGCATCCACTATTAGTCCCGCGGGGCATCCCGGGGAACACCGAAAGTGGGAATGAATATATGTATCAGTGACAAACGGCCAGCGGAGCGGGCCGGTGATTGTGTAGTACATAAGCACATAAAAGAGAGGGACAGAACGAACTCGGTCTGTGTGAATTAACCCCCTATAGTGCAGCTCAACCAGAAGAGCTGAAACATACTAGACTGCTAGTAGTTTAGCCTGCAAAGCGGGTACTTCCAGATTGTAAAATCTGACAAAGGTGGAGGGGGAAGCCCCTCCCGCTGCCACGCAAATGCCGTGAATGGAAATCCCACTGGACCATGCCCACGATGAGGCCATGCCTCTAGTGGAATGAGCCCTGATGCCCAAAGGGCATGGCAGGTCCTTCGATGCGTATGCTGCTGCAATGGCATCAACAATCCATCTGGATAGGGACTGTTTCGAGGCGGCCAACCCTCTGGTGCGCCCGCCGAACGAAACAAAAAGCTGCTCGGATCGTCTGACCGGAGCTGTGCGAGTGACATATAATCTCAGAGCCCTGACCGGGCATAGGAGATTAGAATCCGATTCGCTATCGGAAGCAGGCAGCGCCGATAGGGATATAACTTGTGCCCTGAACGGGGTGCCAATCGCCTTGGGAACATAGCCATGCCTAGGTTTAAGAACGACTAATGAGTCATTAGGTCCAAACTCAAGACAGGACGCGCTGGTGGACAGCGCGTGTAGGTCTCCCACCCGTTTTACTGACGCGAGCGCGAGTAGAAAAACGGTCTTTAGCGACAGGTACTTTAGGTCCACGGTGTTTAACGGTTCGAATGGGGGAGCTTTCATAGCATCAAGAACTATGGAAAGGTCCCAGATCGGCACCGAAGGGGGGCGCGGGGGATTCATCCTTCTAGCTCCCCTGAGGAAGCGGACTACCAGCCCATCTTTGCCCAGTGACTGGCCGCGTCGGGGTTCAGCAAACGCCGCGACGGCTGCCACATATACCTTGAGAGTGGACGGGGATCTGCCCTTGACCAGCATCTCTTGGAGAAAATTTAGTAAGGAGGGAACCTCGCATAACCGCGGGTCCAGACCCCTATCTGTGCACCACTTCGAGAACACAGACCATTTTGACGCATAGAGCCTTCTGGTAGAAGCCGCTCTAGCCTGTATGATCGTGTTAATCACTCCCTCTGGCAAAGCAACGGGTAGTCGTTGATCACCCACGCGTGAAGCGCCCAGCGCTCTGGGTGGGGATGCCAGATCGAGCCGCGAGCTTGAGAGAGGAGATCTGCTCTGACTGGAATGGGCCACGGCGCTGTCTGAGACAGCTGCGTGAGCTCCGGAAACCAAGTCTGACCCTCCCAGTGCGGGGCTATGAGGAGCACCGAGTGCTGCGCTTCTCTGATTCTCTGAAGCACCTGTGGTAACAGAGAGACCGGAGGGAAGGCATAAAGCGGGCGGCTGGGCCAGGTCTGGGCTAGCGCGTCCTCGCTCCTTGAGAAAAATATTGGGCAGTGGGTGTTCTCCGCCGAGGCAAAGAGGTCCACCTCTGCTCTGCCGAATAGACGCCACAGTTTCTGGACTGTAAGAGGGTGCAGGGACCATTCCCCGGGGGAATGGGGTTCCTGGACAGGCTGTCTGGACCGTCGTTCAGCTGTCCCGGCACGTGCGACGCTCTGAGCGAGAGCAGGTGACACTGAGACCAAACTAGAATGCGCTCTGTCAGCCGGAAAAGATTCCTGGATCTGACTCCGCCCTGACGGTTTAGATAGGAGACCACGGACATATTGTCCGAACGGATCAGCACATGATGGCCCTGAATGCGCGGGAGAAACCGCCTGAGCGCGTTCTCGACCGCCAACATCTCCAAACAGTTTATGTGTAGGAGGCTCTCTTGAGCTGACCAAAGGCGAAGGCCGGTGAGCCCTCGCAGACCGCCCCCCACCCCGTGTTGGAGGCGTCTGTCGAGATGACTATTCGGCATAAAACAGTCCCCATGGAGACGCCGCGCTGAAACCATTCTGCCACTAACCATGGCTGCAGAGCTGTAATACAGGTCTGCGTTACCCTTATCAGCTGGTGGCCCGAGGTCCACGCTCGGTGAGACACACGGCTCTTCAACCAGAGCTGAAGCGGGCGCATGCGCAGTAACCCCAGCTGGAGCACCGCAGAGGCTGAGGCCATACAACCCAACGCTCTCTGAAAAGTTTTCAAAGGCGTGAGTCTGTTCATCTGAAAAGATGCGGCGAGGCGCTGCACACGGTGCGCGCGCTGCGTCGATAGACGCGCCGTCATCGTGACCAAGTCCAGCTCTATACCCAAGAAGGAGATAGTCTGACTGGGTTGTAGTACGCTCTTTGTCCAGTTGACAGAGAGGCCCAAAGCTTTCAGATGGTCGAGGAGAACTGTACGATGAGACAGTAACTCCTCCTGAGACTGTGCCAGAATCAGCCAATCGTCCAAGTAGTTCAGAATTCGCAGCCCCTGACTCCGCAGGGGGGCGAGCGCCGTATCCATGCACTTCGTGAACGTACGGGGTGCCAAGGATAGGCCGAACGGGAGGACGGTGTATTGATAAACCTGGCCTTCGAAGGCGAAACGTAAGAATGGCCTGTGAAGGGGATTTATCTGGATCTGGAAGTATGCATCCTTCAGATCTAGTGATATGAGCCAGTCCCCCTGGCGCACATGCGCGAGGAGTTTTCTGATAGTGAGCATTTTGAACGGTCTCTTTATGAGAGCTTTGTTCAAAAATCTGAGGTCTAATATTGGTCTGAGACCGCCGTCTTTCTTGGGAACAAGAAAATAACGGCCGTAGAACCCCGACTCGCTCATAGCCAGAGGCACCCTCTCTATTGCCTTCTTGCACAACAGACTTGCTATCTCTGAACGGAGCAGTGACACTGCTTCTGGGTTCACCGTAGTTTCTAGCCGCGCTCGGAAGCGAGGGGGGCGGCGACGAAACTGTAAGCGATAGCCTAGCTTTATTGTGTTTAACACCCACTGGGAGATTCCCGGAATAGCTTTCCACGCCTTGAAGCGTGACGCTAGGGGGTGAATGGCTACATGGTCCCCATTGTCGCACTTCGCGGGCTGCGTGAGCGCGCTGATAGTGCTTATAACAGCGGGACTTACACTTGGAGAGGAGCTTAAGGGCCCTGTAACAGAGTGAGCAGAGGTGGGACGCGCACACGGGCTCGTGGGCGCGCTTATGTACTCTGGGACTCGAACGGGCTTGGCCCGTTTTATGAGAGTGGACTCTGTGTGAGACAGGGGAACTGGAGTGCTTTTGTGTATGAGTGAACACAGTGTTGCGGGCACATTTCGTACACAAGAGGCTTTTATGCTCTTTTTGAGATTTCTCTGGGTCGCCGTGAAAACGGCGTTTGTGCTCATGCAAGCGGGAAGGGAGACCGGCTTGGTTATGGCAGAAAACACTGCTGTAGTAACCGCCTGGGCGGGGACTAACAGAGGGCAGAGCTTTGACGGCGGTCCGGCCGCAGCGGGAGAGCGCCGTCTTTTTCTTCTCAGCTGTGCTAGGCAGACTTTGGTTGCTCAGGTTTCAGCGTGATTCTAGGCCGAGGCCCCCGAGGAGGCGGCGGCCTGTGGCGGCTGTCGGAGCGAGAACGCGGGCGGCCACCCTGGCGTCGTTGAGCAGTCTGGTTGTGCTGAGCTGTGCGCTGGGGTGGGGCTCGTGCAGGAGGCCGATCACGTGGGCGGCCTGCAGAGGAGCTAGCGCGACGAGGCAGGAAGAGGTCCATGGCCTGCGAGGCTTTCTGTACTTCGGAGAAGCGGTCGACGATACCCGTGACAGCGGATCCGAAGAGGCCGGCTGGAGAGAGCGGGGCGTTGAGAAAGGCGGCGCGCTCGGAATCTCCCATGTCGGCGAGAGTGAGCCATAGGTGTCTCTCAGACACGCAGATGGCGGGCATGCATTTCCCCAAGGCTAGAGCAGCAGACTTTGTAGCGCGAAGGGCAAGGTCCGTGGCGCTTCTCAAATCCGCGACTGACGGGGGGTTCTTACCGCCCTCATCCCACTCACGCAGCAAATCGCCCTGCAGGATTTGCAGCACAGACATCGAGTGAAGCGCAGACGCTGCCTGGCCGGCGGCTGAGTATGCGCGGCCGTGAAAACTTGAAGTCGCTCTGCAGGCTTTCGAGGGAAGCACAGGTGATGAGCGCCATCTAGCAGAGGGCGGGCATAAGTGTGCGGCGACCAAGTGTTCAACCGGCGGGATGGTGAGGTAGCCCTTCTCTGCGGCTCCGTCCACAACGCGGAGCGGGGTGGAAGAATCAGAGCTAGACCTGGCAGAGAGCGGGGCATTCCAAGACTTTGAGAGCTCAGCGTGCAGCTCGGGCAGGAAGGGCGCAGCCCGTTTGGCAGCGGGAGTCGAGCGCTGGCGGAAATAGCTGCCGTCCATGCGGTTGATGGTCTGCTCGGGGGGAGGGGACCACTCGAGACCGAGGCGCTCGACGGCCTGCGTGAGGAGGCGCATTAGTTCCTCTTCAATGCCCGCGCGAGTCCTGGAGGATTCGCGGTTCGACGAGACCTAAGAACCGGACCAATCCTCACTGTCGGAAGCGAGAAGCGAACATGAGTCCTTGATGTCCGCGGCGTCATCGGAGGCAACAGAGCGGCCACTCGGCGGCAACTGTTCGTCCGGAAGCGGCGGAGAAGGAGAGCGGGAGGCTACAGGCTCCGGCGGGATGAACGCTTCTTGCTGGGGCTCCGGCGGCCTCTGAGCGCGGCGTTTCTTCTTCCGCGGCGCAGACAGAGGTGGCTTGGGAGCGCTTTTAGCAGCCAACAGTCGAGCCCGCAGGGTCAACATAGGCATAGGATCACAGAAGTCGCAGCCGCCGTCGGCGAGGGCGACTTCAGCGTGCTCCGGTCCGAGGCAAACGGCGCAGATGACATGGCGGTCTCCAGCCTCGAGAGGAGCGCGGCAGGAGCCGCAGGAATTTCGAGACATCTTTAAAAAGACGCTCGCTCTTTTAGATACAATAGGATTTTTTATAAAAGCTCTGAGTAAAAGGATACGCTCCGTCGGATGGCGCTAGCTCACAGGACGGCTGAAGGTGGCGAAGACGGGCGGCTTCCTCAGTCTCCCAAACGCTCGCTAGAAGATGCCTTTTCAAACGACGGCGGCTTCTCTCTCAGGATCAGCAGATGCAGGTGCATCGCTGAAGGATGAAAAAATCAGATTTATTCAGCCTATTCGGGGTATTTATAGCCTCGTCCACGCCCGCTTCGGGGGCGGTGACGTAGGGGGAGCGAGTCAGACTCTCATTGGTCGCGGGTTCATCCGCGCTCCCTCATAGGCTTAAGCAGTTCTCCGTGAGCGAACCAATGAGCGGCTAGCTAGCCTTCTCATGGTCTGCTGCAGCTGAACTGCGTTGACAATGGATACAAAATTATAGGATAATTTTTGGCTTCAATTTCTCAGAAAGATGGAATCTTTCGAGTATTGCGTAGCGTAAGCTAGCTTACGCAATACGAGAGAACCTCTCGTAAGAGAACTAGACTAGACTAAAAAGAGTATGAACGTGACTAAAACTAATAAAAACTAAAATGACAGCTTGACACAAAGACTAGACTAAAACTAAAATTAAAACAGGCCGCCAAAAACAACACTAGTTTGCAGCCTACACTGATTTAAAAAATATATAATTTTTTATTATTAAATATATATATTTTTATATTTTTTTTTCCAGACAAATTTTAGGCTATCATTAGCCTGCTTTTGCCAGTGCTTTGCGGCAATATTTATGCATGCGCTTGCTTGAGTCAAGTCACCTTTATTTATATAGCGCTTTTTACAATACAAATTGTTTCAGAGCAGCTTTACAGAGATAACAGGAAAACAATGTTGTAATAGTATTGTTCAATTGAAAATTAAATGTCCCCAACTAAGCAAGCCAAAAGGCGAAGGCAACAGTGGCAAGGAACCAAAACTCCATCAGGTGACAGAATGGAGAAAAAAACCTTGGGAGAACCCAGGCTCAGTCGGGGGGCCAGTTCTCCTTTGGCCAACGAATGAACAGTGTATGATTATGAGTTAGGCAGCATAATGTCAGGAGTCAGATGGGATCAGAACTTTCACGATATTATCCAGTTCATCTGGTTGGGTTGGGTCATCCGGCCGGTGAGGAGATGAGTGTGGTGAGGTGTCCATGGGCCTTCACAGCCCTGATAATGCGCGTCGTTGTGTCCATGTGATGGTCCTTCATCAGATCTGGATATGCCCTGGATCCGGCGGTCTGCGGTAAACCTCGGGATAAACAGAGAGACTAATATTAGCGTAGACGCCATCCTTCTTATGATGTACAAAGTACATCAGGAATTATGGGAAGTGTTCCCGGTTCCGGCTGATCTAATCTATGCAGCCTAACATTGAATTATAGAAATCTATAATGTGTTATGTGTATGCTAAGCCAAAGAGATGTGTTTTTAGTCTAGATTTAAACTGACAGACTGTATCTGCTTCCCGGACCGTGTTAGGAAGATTGTTCCAAAGTTTTGGTGCTAAATAGGAAAAGGATCTACCGCCAGCAGTCGATTTTGATATTCTAGGTATTATCAACTGGCCAGAATTTTGAGATCGCAATAGACGTGAAGGACTATAATGCGTTAAGAGCTCGCTCAAGTACTGGGGAGCTAAACCATTTAGTGCTTTGTAAGTAATCAGCAATATTTTGAAATTTATACAATGTTTAATAGGCAGCCAATGCAGTGTTGACAGAACCGGGCTAATATGGTCATACTTCCTGGTTCTGGTAAGAACTCTAGCGGCTGCATTTTGAACTAGCTGTAGTTTGTTTAATAAGCGTGCAGGGCAACCACCCAGTAGAGCATTACAATAATCTAGCCTTGAGGTCATGAAAGCATGAACTAATTGTTCCGCATTTGTCAGTGAGAGCATATGACGTAATTTAGATATATTTTTAAGATGGAAAAATGCGGTTTTAGGGCCGTTACATAGTCAACGCGAGCTACGCGAGCAAGCAACGCGAACGACGCGAGCGACGCGCTCCCTTTCATAGTCAAAACAGTGGACGCAAGCAGACGCAGGCATCACGGGCGATGCGTGAAATGCAGTACACCGCTCACGCAACAGGGGGTAGTAGAGTAAATTTGTCACAGGCACTTTTCCAATCTGTTTTCACCATGGTTTTCACCTTATCTACGGTCTTTCCCATCGCGGTTGCAACCTCTCTCCAGGCATTTTCCAACTCTATTTAATTGGAGTGTAATTACGAGGAACTGTCATATATGACAGCAGATGACACTCGGGTGTATTTACCGTTGGTAAGAGGCTCTTCACAGATGTTTGTTTGTCATTGTATTGTCTGAAAAAACATTTTATTATACAATATAAATGCGGATGTATACGCTCGCATAATTTGTCCTCTTCGCCCGCCATTGTATTCAAACCTTCTTCTGTAAACAAAATATACTTGAATTAATGTACAATACTTGCAATGTCGCCCCCACAGACAACGCATAGTATTGCGTGCATCGGTGCGTCGCGTATCAAAAACTAGGACGACACATTTGGCTACGCATCGACGCATAATGGCGGCCGAAGCGTAGCGATGCGTAGCCTTGCGGACGCGTATGCGTACCGATGCGTTGACTATGTAATGGCCCTTACAGATACTAGACACGTGACTTTCAAATGAAAGATTGGTATCAAAGAGCACACCCAGGTTCCTAACTAACGTCGACGACTTAACAGAGCAGCCATCAAGTGTTAGACAGTATTCTAGGTTATTAGGTGAGGAAGTTTTTTGTCCAATGATTAGAATCTCTGTTTTTTCAGAATTTAGTAATAGGAAATTACTGGTCATCCAATTTTTTATATCAGCTATGCATTCCGTTAATTTTGTGAATTGGTAAGTTTCGTTAGGTTTTGAAGAAATATACAGCTGAGTATCATCAGCATAACAGTGAAAGCTAATTCCATATTTCCTAATTATATCTCCTAATGGTAGCATGTACAGAGTGAAGAGCAGCGGTCCTAGTACTGAGCCTTGTGGTATGCCATACTGAACTTGTGATCGATAAGACATCTCTTCATTTACTGCTACAAACTGATATCGGTCAGATAAGTATGATTTAAACCATGCTAGTGCAATTCCGCTAATGCCAACATAGTTTTCTAGTCTATTTAAAAGAATGTTGTGGTCGATAGTATCAAATGCAGCACTAAGATCAAGTAACACTAATAGAGAGATACAACCACGATCGGATGTTAGGAGCAAATCATTTGTGACTTTAATGAGAGCAGTCTCAGTACTACGTATGGTACGGTCTAAATCCGGACTGAAAATCCTCGCAGATATTATTTCTTTCTAAAAAGGAACACAGTTGTGAGGATACTGCTTTTTCTAGTATCTTTGACAGAAAAGGCAGATTCGAGATCGGCCTGTAATTGACTAATTCTGTAGGATCAAGTTGCGGTTTTTTAACAAGCGGTTTAATCATAGCCAACTTAAAGGTTTTTGGTACGTATCCAAATGACAAAGATGAATTAATGATATCTAGAAGAGGATCTATGACCTCTGGAAGCATCTCTTTCAGTAGCTTAGTCGGTATAGGGTCTAGCATACTAGTTGTCGATTTAGATGAATTAACAATTTTGCAAAATTCTTCCTCTCCTATAGCAACAGATGAATCAAAATGTTCCTCACAGAGACTACAATATACTCCCTGATGCGATACTGTAGTAGACGGTTGCATAGTTATAATTTTGTCCCTGATATTATCAATCTTATAAGTGAAGAAGTTCATAAAGTCATTACTGCTGTGTTTCTTATAAACTTCTGGGCTTAAAGCTTTCTTTTTCGTTAGTTTAGTCACTTGTTCAAATAAATACCTAGGATTATGTTTATTTTCTTCTAATAGGGTTGAAAAATAATTAGTTCTAGCATCTTTTAAAGCCTCTCTGTAAGCAATCGAGCTCTCCTTCCATGAAATCCGAAATACCTCTAGTTTTGTTTTCTTCCAGTTTCGCTCCATTTTTCTGGCTGCTCTCTTAAGGGCCCGGGTGTGCTCATTGTACCACGGCATTGGACTATTTTCTTTAATCTTCTTTAAGCGCAGCGGAGCAACTGTGTCTAAAGTGCTGGAAAATAGAGAGTTAAAAGTTTCTGTTGCAATATCAAGTTCTTCTAAGCTATCTGGGATGCTGAGATTATGAAACTGATTTGGAAGATTATTGATAAAGCAATCATTAGTGGCAGAAGTGATAGGTCTAACATATTTATAACACAGAGTCGGCTTTGCAGCCTTGGCTAAATGTAATTTACATGAGACTAGATAGTGATCGGAGATGTCGTCGCTATGCTGCAGAATTTCAACGCCATCAACATCTATTCCATGTGATAATATTAGATCAAGAGTATGATTACGACAATGAGTAGGTCCTGACACGTGTTGTCTCACTTCAATTGAGTTTATAATGTCTTTAAAAGCCAATCCCAATGCATCTTTTTCATTATCTACATGTATATTAAAATCACCAACAATTAGGACTTTATCTGCAGCCAATACTAATTCTGATAGAAAGTCAGCAAATTCTTTGATAAAATCTTTATGGTGCCCTGGTGGCCTGTATACAGTAGCCAGCAGAATTCTCAAACGTGATTTATTGTTTACACTATAAATTTTTACATTAAGCACCAACACTTCAAAAGAAGTATATTTAAAACTAGATTTCTTAGTGGTTTTCAGAATATTACTATAAATTACAGCAACACCTCCCCCTTTGCCTTTCGGACGAGGCTCATGTTTATAACAATAATCTTGCGGAGTGGACTCATTTAAAGTAATGTAATCGTTTGGTTTTAGCCAGGTTTCTGTCAAACACAGCACATCTAGGTTATAGTCTTTAATCTTATCATTAACTATGAGCGATTTTGAATTAAGGGATCGAATATTCAGCAACCCAAGCTTTATCGTTTGCTCATCTGTATTATATCTGTTTTTTATTTGTTGAACATCAATTAGATTTTTAACCTTAGAAAGGTTTGGCAGTTTTTTGGATTTCCAAATTCGGGGAACAGACACAGTCTCTATATGATGATATCTAGGTGAAAGAGTCTCTATGTGATGAGATTTATCTGACCTTGGTGACGTGAGGCCGCTAGCAGACGGTCGGTTTAGCCAGTTTGTCTGCTTCCTGACCTGAGCCCCAGATTGTCATGTTTTATCTCTAAGACTATGAGCCAAATTACTAGAGAGAAGAGCAGCACCATCCCAGGTGGGATGAATACCATCTCTTTTCAACAGGTCAGGCTTGCCCCAAAAACTTTTCCAATTGTCTATGAATTCTATATTATGTTGCGGACACCAATTAGACAACCAGCCATTGAGTGAACACAATCTACTAACTATCTCATCACTCCTTCGAACAGGAAGGGGGCCAGAGCAGATTACAGTGCCTGACATCGTACTTGCGAGTTCAAACACCTCTTTAATATTAATTTTGGTGATCTCCGACTGGCGAAGTCGAACATCATTAGTGCCGACGTGAATAACAATCTTAGAGAATTTTTGAGCGTGGATAACAATCTTAGAGAAACAATCTTGAGCGTGGTATATGCCTCCATGCACTCAGTATTTAAGCAGAAATTAATATTAACGTGAGATTAGTCGACTAATTGCTTAAAGGAATGACTACTAGTCGTCGACTAGAAAAATCTTTAGTCAATGGCAATTCTAATCAATGCATTTTTAGGCTAGTTGACATTTATTTAATTAGTAATTCTAGTATCCAGGTCTTTACGTTAAATTAGTTGAGTTAACAATTAGTTAATGAACTAAAATAATAAAACAAAGATTAAATTAAGATGCTATATAGCATTGCTTGTTCCACCACAAAAACCAAAAAAAAAAAAAAAACTTTTTAAGGTGACAATCCGTTACACATTTAAAGATTTACTGTATCTTGAAGATTATTTTATTGTATTTTATCTTCTGTTATAAAGATGAAGATTGACATTTCGTTAAATAATCCCATAGGCTCCTATTGTAAAACATAAACAACGTAGCCTATGTTTTGTCTTGGTTGTGGTTTTAAACTCATTTTTGTTTATGTTTTTGAGTAACCGTCTTCTACGCAACTTTTATATTACACAATGCTTTTCACTCGCCTCTAGATGTCCTTCTCAACAGCGCAGCAATACATTAAAATTATTTATTTGATTTATTTAGTAGTAAACACTTTGCAACTGCAAAAAAATCACATTATTCCTCAATATTTAACACAATTTTACTGAAAATAAAAAATACATATACATTATATACATATATATATATATATATATACATTTACATACATATACATTTATATACATAAAATACATAACGTTAGATCCGACAATAACATGTACGCACTTTAATGGTCCAGTGGCAGAACTTTTGCCAAGCGTGTCAGAGGTTCGGGTTCTAATCCGCACTCCTATAGTTTTTTTTTTTTTTTTTTTCATTAAAACCGATTATGTTCATCAGTGGTTGTATATCAAGCAGGGACACGTTTGTGTGCATGTTACTTTGTGATTTCACTGGAATGAAAAGAGAGTCTCCGCAACGGATTAGCTAAAGCGCTGCGCAAGCCACAAGAGAACACTGTATCCACGCCACTGATTGGCTGTCTGCCCGCTCTCAACTATATCTCCATTCATTAATCCCCCCTCAGACAATCCTCCCATTCTTCTCTCTTTTTTTTTCGTTTCCTTTTCTTTTGCTTGTCCTCCTGTCATACTGCCTGCAATGCAATTATTTTAGAACTGTTAAGATTTTGTAGGATAAATGGATACATATCTAGCCCAATAAACCTATTTTCAACATCAATTTCTGTGTAACTTCTGTGCTAAAAGTGTGTGTGTATGTGTGTGTGTGTGTGTGTGTGTGTGTGTGTGTGTGTGTGTGTGTGTGTGTGTGTGTGTGTGTGTGTGTGTGTGTGTGTGTGTGGGTTGGTTTATGTGATTTAGGAGGACACAAATTTGTATTATGACATGTGTATTACACTGGTATTACAACTTATGGGTGGTTTATGAGGACGTTTCAAAAGTCCTCATAAATCAAATGGCTTAAAAAACATAAAAAACAATGTTTTATTAAAAAATAAAAAATGCAGCATGTCTCCTGTGATGGGTAGGTTTAGGGATAGGGGCAGTGTAGGGGGACAGAATATATAGTTTGTCCAGTATAAAAACCATTACGCCTATGGAGAGTCCTCATAATGCTGTTGCACCAACATGAGGTTAAACCGAGGTCCTGACTCTCTGTGGTTTTGGTTGAAACGCTTTCGTTAATCTTCGGAAAACAAATGTGTTATTTTTAATGAAATCTGAGAGCTGGGTCACTCCTTCATAGGCTGCTAGGTGATCGATATCTGGCCTCCCAGAAAAGTTAGTAAAAACATCCTTAAAATAGTCCAAGTGACTACAGTGGCTCAACCTTAAGTTTATCAAGGGACGAGAATCCTTTTTGTGTGCAAAAAACAACAAAAATAATGCATTTATTCAATTATTCATTTTCTTCTGTGTGGGCCTCTGACGTGAGCGTAGTGTAACAGCACAGCGCTTCTGTGTTGAGCATCAGAACGTAGGCTCACTATTGGCCGACGCTGGTCATGTGTGTGATGCGTGTGCTGCTGGCCAATAGTGAGCCTACGTTCTGATTATTTTTTATGGCTCTTGTAGAAATAACAGTGGGATCATTTGTGTTGATTCTTCTGAACACAGATTAATATAATGTACAACAAAATTAGTTTTTTTAGCACTGAATTTACACTTATAAATGGGAAATTTTGCCAATAAGAATAAAAAAAATTCACATTTTGTTTTGGTTGAATGTAAAAATATTAATTTTAGTATAATTTAACTTAATTAACTTTATTGTTTTTGACAAAATTAAGACGGTTAACCTTATTCAACTAAATGGCATTGTATTAACTTTATGTAATTAACTTAGGTTTATTAAAATAAATAATGTTACGTTAATGCAATGTAACCCAATTACGTGAAACCTGTTGACAAAAAAGTTAATTAAAGCCAACATACCATTTTTGAGTGTGACGTGTCAGAGCTGGACATTGAGGAGTTGTGGGTGACATTTGGGACCGGCAAGAACATCAGATACATACCTGCCCAGGAGATAGCCATGTCTCTGGGTCCTGACAAATCCAAGGCCCTTCCTGTGTTCCATGCCTTCACTGGCTGTGACAGTCTCTGCGCTTGAAACCAGGGACAAGACGACAGCATGGGATATCTGGAATGCAGATGACATGACAACACAGGCCTTTATGGCTCTGTCAAAGGCTTCAAAAAGCATTCCAGAGGAGGTCATTTCCACTTCACAATTCTCCTCTATGATCGCACCAGGACAAAATAGACAAAGCAAGTGGCTGAGTTATGAATCAATGATGGCACTGGTTGATGAGAAGATGCTGGGAACTGGCTTTCTACACAATTTCTTTCTACAGCAGCCTATCACTATTCAGAGACCTCCCCCAGAAGGGCATCTTGGCCTGTGGGAACATTCGGTCTTCCCACAAACCTCTGCAAACACATTTTTCCAGAAATTCTTCCTGTAAGAGTATGCGGTAGATCCAAGAAAACAGGCTCCTCTCTGTTGAATAGAAGGTCACCATAAACATAATTAAACCAAACATAAATATATTTAATGAATGAGGCAATTTTTCATACTTCTGTACACCCAAAGTGCTTTACAATCATAGGTTTCTCTCCTCAACCACCACCAGTGTTAAAAAGAATTCATACATTTATAATGAAGTACATCTTTTCTTTACTTTGACTTCTATAAAAGCAAAATGATGATGAATCTGCTGAGGTTTTGCCAAAATGTTCAGGTGTGTGAGCAATACCAAGAGGTGCAAAACAGTTTCTGGGTGATCTTCACAAAAAGTTGGGCCTACCAGATTCATAATTATTCATAACAACACTTTTTTTTTTTTTTTAAATATAATTGGTAAAATTTTTCCAGATGAAGTCAAAAAGCATTCTATCAATGTCTTTAAAAATTATTCTGTCAGGTGTAAAGAGAGAGCTGTGTATGTGAGCCGGGATATCCCCTCAGCCTTGTTAAGCAACACTCTGTCTTAGAGATAAGTCCCTTTGCAACCACTGGTTCAGTTTGTTCTGAATTTTTTTTTAATGATTGGAGAGACATTTAATGGACATCTCATGTTCTGATCTTTAGAGATAATACCTAAGTAAGTACGTAACTTCTTCCTTAATCGGAATCTTACAAATAGTTTGTATGTTACAATCTTTTAAAGGCAACAGTTCACATTTATTAATATTTAAGCATAGAACAGAGGCCTCTGAAAACTGCTTAATTACTTGAATAGCGACAGGTATCTGGCTTGCATTTTTTTAAAGATTGTGGTATCGTCAGCAAGCCGACTGATGATGATATCCCTACCCACAATAGAAATTCCTTGTATAGCACTGTTACCGACATGAGTTCAGAGAATTTGTGTACAAAGAAAAAACAGATAAGGGGAAATCGGGCATCCCTGACGAATGCCCCGTTCCAGATTAAATCTAGGGGAAGTTCCATTTTTCAGTTTGATAGACCTATTTCCCATTAACATATAAGGTTTTAATAACTTTGCAGAAAAAGTCCCCAAAACAAAATTTCTCTAAAGACAGAAAAATAAATTGGTTTTCTACTGTATCAAAAGCCTTATATAAATCTAAGAGGAGGATGAAGCCATCTACAGATATCAAGTCAGAGTAGAATATCTAATAGTTCAATATTATTAGAGATGTGCCTGTTCCTCATAAAGCCTGATTATGTCTCATCTATAATTGTCAAGAGTTTCTTTAATTCTCCTTGCAAATATTGACGCCATAATTTTGTAATCATTGTTTAGCAGACAAATGGGTCTCCAGCTGTCAATAAAAAGCATGTATTTTCTAGGCTTGGGAATGAATGTGACCAGCCCTTGAGTGAGGCTATAGGAAGGGTATCATTCTCTATACTCTCCATAAAAACCTGTAGTAAAAATGGGGCTAAGTGATCAGAGAACGTTTCAGTTAAACCGTCAGTGCCGGGGGATTTATTGTTTTTGAGTAGAGCAATCAAATCAGTGACCTCTCCCAGTGTCACAATAATCTTTGTCTGCCACATCTATCTTTCTTACGTTATTTACTGAGTTAAGAAATTGAGACGTAACTTCTTTATTATATTTTGACTTTTTTTGAGCTGTATAAATTGCTATAAAATTTTGAACAAAAATCTGAAATTAATTTAGCGTCATCAATAACGACCCCATTCATTTTTAAATTATGGATGGAATTGATTTCTTCGGTATTCGGCATCTTTCAAGACAGAAAGAGTAAGCTGAATTTTGCTCCCCCTCCTCCAGCCATCTCTTCCTAGGCCTTACAAAGGCTCCCTCTGATTTTTGTCGACATAACTCTTCTAATTAGTTTTGGAGTTGTAAAAGAAGTAGTTTATCCTCCTCTGAAACTTCCTCGGGGGTCTCTGATAAAATGAGGAAATTTTACTTATGACTTTCTTCTGCTCTTTTAGCTTTGACAATAGAGGTTCCATACTGTCTCAAGGATTGTCCTGACTCAAACTTAAGTAGTTCCCAGTTAGTGTTGTAGGATTTTTAATTTTTAGGCTTGTTGTAAAAAAAAAAAGTACCGGTAATTAACTTAATAATTTCTGTCTTAACATTTTCATGCTTTAATGTGGAATTTCCAGTAGCAAGATCTATGGAATGTATTAAATGCACTAAATTGGATGCTTATATTAATTGCTCTATGGTCAGTGTGGGGTGTGGCAAGGATATTTACTGTTTTTCTCTTTATCAATGTTACTGGATAATAGCCAAAAATCAATGCGAGACTGGCTGGATCCTGACCTGTTGCTCCAATGAAGGATCTTTCATCAGGACATTTTTTATCTCCATACATCCACAATGTTAAATCTTCCCATAAGTCTTTTACGGTTTGTGCTGATGGAGGAGGGCCGCCCAGGGGGACACCTGTCAATAGCATTATCTAGAGCAAAATTAAAGTCTCCAGCTCAAAGAAGTTTGCAGCGCAGGCTGAACGGTAAAGACGTCACGAAATCAGTACAAATAAATCATAAAACTCTTTTTCCAAAATGACACAAATGTTCAAAACAAAATTATAATGTTCTCTTAGACAAATGAATATGAAGTAAATAAAACTGACAAGAAATACATTTACATTGTGAATATACACATTAAAGGGGGGGTGAAACACTCAGTTTCAGTCAATCTCATGTTAATCTTGAGTACCTATAGAGTCGTATTGCATCATTCATATCTTCAAAAAGTCTTTAGTTTTATATTTTTAAATATATTTATAAAAGGAAGATAGGCTGTACCGAGTTTTTCCGAAAAAAACCGAGCGGGTGGAGGCTTGCCGTGTGGGCGGAGCTAAATAATCACGAGCGCGCGAAGCTTACGTTGAGAGCGTCTGGAAGCTGTGACATCCATCCCAAAACAAACCATGGCTTACAATCAGATTTAGCCATACATTTTTGATCCCAAATCAGATCCCGAGGCTGAAATTGAAGACGAGCAGCAGAAAGCAACGACTACAGCAGGCGTCTCTAAGCGGTGTGTATTTGGAACTGTATAAACTTATATTTGCTTAGGGGTTTTTTTTGTAAATGCCCAAATTTTTCACTTTTTGTCGTCGTATTTTTTTTAAAGGGGTACATGTGGGAAGGTAGTTTTACATGAACTATACGTGATCATTTTTGTTTACCCTTTCTGGCTTACACCCCCGATAGTTTTAAAAACTCCCCAGACATTTGAAGCATTTTACCCCACCGCCTGCGGGTTTCCCAAAGCACGACCCCTGAACCTTTATCATTGGGACTTTTTTCCCCTCCTTAAGCATTAAAACGATCTGCAAATCCCCGGGATCGAAAATGTGCCTTGTTTTTTAAAACAATTTTGATTGTTTTAAACAAACCACAAAAACCCCAAACTCAAACACCTCGTCTAGCGATGCCCCCAAGTTTTACCCCGCCACGAAGAATGCCACATGGCTTGAGCCTTCGCTCTTTATCTTTGCCCCCCCAATGCTAAAATTTGAACGGCCACAAAACTTCACACAGTCAAAAAGACGGGCCCAGAATGTATTTAAGTTATACCCTGTTTTCACTCCTGACAAGACAAACCCATTTTTTTTTATCTTTTAAAAAAATATTTTCAAGCATACATTTCACACAAAGACA
>JAZAVI010000841.1:0-16461 GCA_036326025.1 Chrosomus eos
TATTGAATATGTGGCCAAACACGGAAAGTAGGGACACAAGTCGGTTCTGGGGCATTTTGAGTTATTCATAGATTCTGAAAGTGTAGTCCCCAAGCTTTCCAACGATGTGTAACACATGGAAATCTGATAATATTTGGAGAAAATGTGGCCATTTGAAGGTAGGCACTTAAAAAAGCTCAAACGGTAGAAAACTGCTTCTAAAGATGTGCAGTTCTCACCTCTCTCTGCAGCTGGGAGTGACAATAGGGCTCATTTACATCTCATTTAGATAAGCCATACCCCTGTAAAGCTCCCCCCTGTGCTAACAGCTTTTTTTTTTCTTTCCTGCTAGCTAATAACAATAGTAGGTATGGGAAGGTCTAAACAGACTAAACATGAGATAACGTGTACGTGTTCTTAGAATGAACACAAAACGACAAACTTTAATGTTTATGGAAACTCAACCCCAGGACCGGCGAATGCACTTCTGCCGCTCTAGGCGAAAAACAATTGTGCTGCCCCTCTATTTGAAACGTATACCACCAACAACACACAAAGACCAATATGCCATACATATAACGCAAAACCAGCAACAACACACGAAGACCAATAACGTTATGCCATACACTGTAAAAAATTTCCCCGTTAATTTACAGTAAATTACAGGCAGCTAGATTTACCTGTAGAATGCTGTAATTTTACAGTGGACCTGCTGTAATCTGAAACAACAGTTTATTACTGTATAAATTTCCCCGTTAATTTACAGTAAACTACTGGCAGCTAGATTTACCTGTAGATTGCTGTAATCTGAAACAACAGTTTATTAGTGTTAAAATACTACAGTACTGTGCTGTAGAAAATATAGGCTGCACAGTATAATACTGTCAGGTGTTCGGCTGCCATTATATTGTTATATTACTGTTCCTGCTGTAATCTTCATAAACTATTAAAGATTTTAGTACTCTAAAATGTGATCTTTACATTTACAACTACTAAAATCTGACAATTTAAAATGTGCATTCTAAAATAAAAAACACGCTGAAAATTGCTAGCAAACAAATGGCTCAAACAAAAGATGACCTTAAAACATGCTTTTATTAAAGCTACTAACATCAAATCTTCAATGAATCACATTATTTCTGCTTCACCAGATAAACTGGGTAACTCAATACTTTGATTTCACATAAACATCTGCAACCAGAACAGAATGCTGTGATGTCACAAACATTTGGTTGCAGAACTCAATGCTGTCACTATGTAAACATCTTTACAGAACTCAATACTGTACTGTCACAAACATTTGGTTGCAGAACTCAATGCTGTGACCATGTAAACGTCTGCGAGCAGAACAGAATTCTGTGATGTCACAAACATCTGGATGCAGAACTCAATGCTGTGACTATGTAAACATATTGTTACAGAACTCAATACTGTACTGTCACAAACATCTGGTTACTTAACTCAATACTGTCACAAACATCAGGTTATAGAACTTCATGTAAACAGTTGCACAGCACAATGCTCCGACTTCACCTGATTAAATAAAGCCCCACTCGAGATCTATGAGGTTTTTTAAGAGGGTGGCCACATGCACATTCACAGTGGTTGCCTTTCTCTGGACAAGCTTCCCCGTCTTCTTGGACACCACCTTTGCCTGGCTAGCTTTTGTTCCTCTCTCGGGGTTCACACCAACAAAGCGTCTACAATGTAATTACAGAGAAATATAATATATTAGGTGAGGCAAGTAAAGATTAATTGCACTTTAGACATACAAAACCCAATGCATTCACAATATAAATATTCTAGGTTGTTGCCATTATGGCAGTATTTGCATCATGTTTAGTTTAAGTCTGATCTGAGGCATTTGGAGACCCAAGTATTTTAGAGTAATGAAGACAGCATTAGGCTATATAACTTTGTCAGTGGTGTTAAAGGGATAGTTTACCCCAAAATGAAAATGTTGTCATCAAAAAGAAAGAGAAAGAGTTTCTTTCTTCTGTTGAACACAAAGGAAGATGTGTTAAAGAATGTTGGTAACCAGACAGTTGGCAGTTGACCATAGAAGAATCAAAAAATACTATGGAAGTCAATGGGTCAACTGTCTGGTTACCAACATTCTTTAACAGAAGAAAGAACCTCATACAGGTTTGGAACAATATAGGGTGAGTAAATTACCCAATTGTCATTTTTGGGTAAAATCCGTTTAAGCAGATGGATTTTTAGGACTTTGGTCTGAAAATGTTAAGATAAAAATAAATGTTACAATGCTACCCCTAAATGAGTTCAGAACTGTATTTTAAATGTAAAATAAAATTATTTCTTTATTTCTCCTAAACACGCAAGTCACTTAAAGCAACTTATTATGTTAGTCGACTGGATTGTTCAGACTGGTCATGGATTTCTACAAATGGCTGGTGCAACGATAGGTAATGTATGGCATCAAATGGTGGACCAACAGTGCAAGTGCATAAACACAGCACGCAAGTGAATTACAACAGTGTGAGCACCGTGACAAAGCTGCATGGAAAATGTAAACATGCAGAACACTCAAAGGACAAAAAATATGATTGTGCGCACATATTAACAAATAACAAAGCCGCGAGTCCTGACAGGTTCCACACACACGAGTTCTTATTTTACATGCAGCTGAAATCTTTGCACACAAGTCAGGTTTGACACTCAGGGCCGGGGCCCCCTGAAAATGCTATTGGCTGCTGGCCAAATCGCAGCTCCTCTTATTTTGATTGGCTGCTTATATGCTGTGAATGCGGTCCTCCTGGTGCGATTGGCTGTTGTTGGCCCTCAAAACAGAAAGCGGGATCTGGGATGACAGACTGTAAGAAGGCAAGTTTTCTTTCCAATTTCATACATGTGTTTATCTATGGTGTTTATCTATGGTGTTTATACCTAACGGGTATAACAATTATACTGTTAAATGTATGTATCATTTGGGTAGAATTAACACAAAATTGTTCATTTACATATGCCTGATGTATTAAAAAAAATATATAATTCCGTCGATACAATGATGTCTTTTGACTAGCTATTTTTAGTTAACATCAAGAGGTGTCGTGTTACTTTATCTATGTTACACAAGTCAATAATGTAAAAATGTCCTAAATATTTAAATCAATTACATGCCAGCTTGGGTCAGCCATTTTAGAAGAATCAGGTCAAAAGACATTGTATCGATGGAAAATAAATTGTAAAAAATACATCAGGCATATGTAATTGATCAATTTTGTGTTAATTCTACCCAAACATAAATTTAACAGTACAATTTTTATACCCTTTACATATAAACACCATAGATAAACAGACGTATGAAGTTGGAAAGAAAACGTACCTTCTTACAGTCTGTCATCCAGGATCCCGCTTTCTGTTTTAAGGGGCCAACAACAGCCAATAGCAGCGAATCAAAATAAGAGGCCAACAGCCGATAGCATTTGTTAACAGGAAGGTTTGTCCTCGAGTGTGGGATTTGAGTGTGGCATGTTTACATTTTACGTGCAAGCTGTGTCAGGCTGCTCAAATTGATGTAATTCAGTTGTGAGCTGTGTTTATGCACTTGTGCTGTTTTGTCCACCATTTGTCGACATAGAGAGAATTACTCTCTCTATTCAAAACATGCAGCATGACAATACATTTGGCCTGAACCCAGTGCTACGTTTGAATGCACGTGCAAACATAAACTTCAAGTCACTATCATAAGAAACTACTGTAATCATAAAGTCAATATAGGAACAAGAGAAAGTCACCAATTTAACATTCCTGAACAGAGCTGATAAGAGGGATTAAATGTCTAGCAGAGGATCTACCTTTGAACAAACTCCAATGTCCTTGCAGCTTCTTCTTGGTACTGCAAATTAAAGACATAGTAGGTGGCAAAAACTGCAGCCAGGCCAGTGATGAAGGTCTGTTGGATGCCTTCACAGATTACGTTGTTTTCCACACTGATCATCCAACCTCCTACAGTGACTTCATCACCAGCAACTGATTCAGACAACAAATATAGTTAATGTCCCGAAACAGTATCAAATATAGGTATGAGATAGGGCATCCATGCATTTTCAAGGTACTGGCTAAAACACACACAATTAAATTGAGCAGTATATTTTTTCTCTATGTACACTGATTATCATAAGTTACTGCTGCAAATCAATACTTTCCCAATGACCTTTGAAGGCTAAAACAATAAGTTACACTTAAGAGCATAACAAAACATAAGTTAAAGGGTTAGTTCACCCACAAATTTAAATTATCCCATATAACTAACCCACCAAGCCATCCTAGATCTATATTACTTTCTTCTTTCAGCCAAACACAATCTGTGTTAAAAAAATATAGATTTTTTTTTATTCTGATTGTGTTTGGCTGAGGAAAGAAAGTAATATAGAAATCTAGGGTATTATAATATCTCGGATTACATAGGTTAATACTGTTCTATTATTTTATACTCCATGCCTTGCTTATGGAGTATGCATAAGTATGAGTATTCATGCTACACTTACCCAGCAGTATCAGTCGTGGGCTGGCAGGGAGGGTCAAGGTGTGCTCAACATCTGCTGCAGTGGCAGATATCTGTAGAACAGAAAATGGTATGTAGTGAAATGAAAATGTGTAGTCATATAAGTAAATCTTAAACAAATGGAATAATGCAAAACTTACATCAGCACGGAGTATCAGTCCCTCGATTCTTTCATCGAAGTAGGCCATCAGCAGCTGGATGAGAGTCAACTCCCCATCTTCACCCTGGGCGATGACATCTTTGTTTTTTGCTTTGGTCATCAAATACTTCACTATTCCTTGTCCACTTTCTTTCATGGATAGTTCCATGGCACGTAACACGTTAGTGTCAGTTAGTAACTCGAAGTGAGAGAAGATACCCCTTTGGGTAAAAAGGTAAGGCCACTGGATTCTCAAATCTTCAATGGAAGGTGCTGGAATCTGATTGATTAGTTTACGCTGAAGACAGAATGTTGTTTTCATAAGGTTTATCACTTCAGCCTTCTCACCACTGTGAATACCTTCCTGTCTGTAGATTGTCTCCAGTTGCTGCCGCTTTTGCTCCAGTGTATCATTTGTTTCTTCTGATGGCAGTTCCGGGTTAAATTGTGTGCATCCGTAAGAATCACGTTGGCCTCTGTAGTGTTGATGTTCGGTGTCGTTTCAATGTCCCTGCACGGTTCATGTTCTCAATTCTTGTTTTTACTTGAGTAAGGAGTGAAGTAAATCCACCACCGATGATGACACCTCCCGGTGTCATATCTGCAAAACTACTGGGGTACTGTTTAATAATGTTACGGCAGATGATGACACATTCATTGCGTGTGGGGTTAACCTCATGCTTTCTTATTTCATCTACCAGGATGCGTATCATCTGGCGTCGCTTGTCAGGAGCAGGTCGCTTGCCATTGGCAATGGCTAACTGCACTTCCTCGGCATTTTATTCCAAGGAATCTCAAAGGTTTCATGCCATTTACTGGATATGTTGGCTGATTGGCTTACCCTGCTTAAAATACAAGGTGATGATGGAGATGAAGGGCTTGACACTGAAGATGAAGAGGAACAAGGCAGTGGACTGGAGACTGAAGACAGACTTGTATATGTTGAATCAACTGGCAAGGTTTCGAGATCAAGTATGACTTTTGTAGTTTCTGGGAAAAAAATCATAACATAATACATCAAAATTTTCACAAAATGTGTAGCTTATGCATGCAAATCATTATCATAAACACTAGAGATTTTGAATATGGAAGGCAATTAAATGTATTGTTTTCTATAGACTTTAAGCATTAATAATTGAAACTGCCTTTGACTGTGAAAAGCTTGTGGCTGGCCCAAATACAGCTGAATGTAAACAGTCTGGTTTTTAATCATTCCTGTTGCTTTAACTAGACATGACAACTACTAACACTAAATTAATAATAATAATAATAATAATTACCCATTCTGAATGCCTCCAGAAGTTTCCTTTGCTGTAAACAGGCAAGAGGTCTCTGAGATCATCCTGCTGTACATACTTGAGGTCTTCTATTGATTCCACACCTGAGCTTTCAAGTGCAGTGATAATCTGTTTTTGAATATCCTCAGACAGGCTGGGAAAAGTCTTGAGGATGATGAACTTTAGTTCATCCCTGATGGATGACATCACTCTAAAAAGTAGGGACAGAATGATGAAGAGTTAGCAAAGACATGCCACAAAATGAATATTTAGGCAGTGGATAATAATCAAGCAGCTCTGCTTGATTGACACAGTAGTAGGCCTCCTGCACTGGTGTAGTGACATAAGCATTAATGCAAGGTTGACGAACAGCCTGATATACCTCAGTGATAAAGTACACTGCTGAATTCTTATGAATGACAGCCTTTTTGATTTGTCCTACTACAAGGCCATCATCTTTATGGCCTATCACAACAAACATGTTGCTCTTATATGCTGTCCCTTTTACGGTCACATCATGACTAATAAGGGTATCTAGAGGAT
The DNA here is from genome assembly GCA_036326025.1 of Chrosomus eos. NCBI lineage: Eukaryota > Metazoa > Chordata > Actinopteri > Cypriniformes > Leuciscidae > Chrosomus > Chrosomus eos. Next base: position 6,467 of record JAZAVI010000841.1, read on the forward strand.
CAAAGTTAAGATGAGCAACTGACTGTTCTATCTTATCATTGTAGTCTCCTACAATAAATTCAATTCCCTTCTCTACCACAACAGATGGTGGGAATAGGGTCCCAGCACTCAGAAAGGATTGCAACAGTTGATGTCTTTCAGCAAGGGTTAAGCAGAGGTTTTTAAAGTTATGGAGCTTTCTTGCACATTGCTTGAAGTAACCATGCTTACTTTCATATCTTAATGTCCATAGACGGATGAGTGGCCCAAAGTGACCAATGAGTTCCGGATAATGATTTAGGTAGTGGTGCTTAGGCTTAAGCATATGATCCCCAAAAGTCTGCATTCTGATATGCAAATATTCATCTATCAGAACTCTTAAATATGCTACCTGGCCTGTGGAAATGGTTGGTGCACAAACAAGCTCAACAATCTCTCTCAGCTGTAAGATAAGCTGCCATACCTCACTCTCTCCAGGGCTTTTTATTTTATCACCAATCAATATTGGCAACATTCGCAGGAAACACCAATTCTGAACTGCATGTCCAGAGAGTTTTCCAGCCACTGGGTTCACCTCACAAGGTTTGTTGTTGGCATCATTACCCAGATATTTAAATTGGTCTATACGCCGATTCAATTCAACATAAGTGAATGCTTTCTCTTTTGAAACAAGGTGGCTGAGGTATAATGCCAAATCGGTTGAGACAATACCCTCAAAAAGGTCATGTCCAAGACAAGGATGTAATCCAGGCTGGCATACATGAAAATATGTCAGCTCATTGAAAATGGAGTTAAATTTAATGCCTCCACAGTCCCTTGATTCCACATTACGACTCAGAGCCTCAATGTGTTTCTGATATGACTGTGGTGTGCGGTCCGGTCCCTTAGCCAAAGGATCAGCCAGAAATGTTTTCCGATCAATTTCACAGTATCTGCAAAAATGTAAGCTCTTGCTAAAATTTTCAGTGAAGCCCCCAATGTTGTGTGAACCCAAATTGTCACCTGCTATGGCATACAATGTTCCCTTGCAGAGCTGGCCATCTGGCAAAGTTACTCCATTCAGCTCAAGATCTTTCAAATCATTCATAAGAGTGCCAAACACTAGATCCTGTCCAAAATGGTTATAGTCTTTTTCTCGACAAAGCATCACAAGCTGCATCTGATCAATACTCGATCTATTGTGTGGCAAAATATTTGCAAGTGTCAAATACATGGCCAAAATCTTGTGCTTTTTCCTCCCTGACCCTAGGGGGTTTACGACTTCAAACGAATCCTGATACAGGATTATGCCTATTGAAGAGTCTGTGTGCTTAAGCAGCAAGTTGTTTTTAACATTTGTACCATCCCACAAATCCTGAAAAACATTATCAGGCTCGACTCTAGTTTTTATTTGCTGCAATTGCTCCCTTACTGACTCTGAGGACAAGAGAGAAGCTATTGTTTTTTTCACCGGCACATATTGTGCAAAACATTCCTTACCGGACTCATTTTTACCGAAACAAATGGGCACTGGCTCCACATAATTGAAGTTACTTTTAAAAAACTTTTTTCTCTTATGGTCAGTTTTGAGTTTGTGGGTATTGCAAGCCCTGTGGAGATCCTCACTTTTCATGGTATCCATCACACTGTTTATGTCAGCTTCAGGAAGTCCAAGTGATTTCAATTTTTCCTGTAGTTTGGAAATTAGGTGTGACTGATTTATGTCATGTATTTCCTGACAGTCTTCAATAATTGTTTGAATTGTAGATGATGGAAGGAGCAATTTAGCTTGTAGTTTAAGATAAAACAATGCTACATTTTTGAGAAATTGTTCTTCGTCTGCTTTTTCTGGGTAGATCTCCATGTCTTCATAACTGGCCTGACTGGGACTGCCAAGTTGCATATCACTCTCCTCATTATAATCACTGCTGATTGAATTTGCAATTGAGTCAACTAGACTTTCTTTAGAGCAATCTTTATGCTTTCGTGACACATGAGCTGTGAATGTAGACTTCACAGTAAATTTTTTGTCACATTGTTTGAAAGGGCATGTAACTGTCTTGCCTTCGGTAAAATGACTTTTCAGATGTAAAAGAAGACCACGGATATCCTCACACTTACAGCTGCACAAGTCAATATGGCATGTTAATTCACCTAGACTATCTAGTTTAGTCCTATTCTTTTCATATTTATGGCCATAAGTGTGACACTTGAAGGCTGAAAACTTAGAAAATGTTCTTGTGCATTCAGGGAAACCACACTTAAATGATGCATTCGGCAAAAAACTATGAGCTCGCATGTGCCTGACATACGCAAATGTGTTGCTGCATGTTTTAGCACAAATGTTGCAAGTTATCATTTTTACACTACAATCCACAGACCTCCAGTGAAAAATAATCTTACCATTTTAACTCAGACAATCTTTAAGCTCTCTCTAGGAATAGTAAAAGTGTTGCGTAAAACTGAGGCAACTGTTAGCCTCGTTGATTTAGTGCACATTTCAATAAACCCTACAACAAATGGTACAATAAAGTACAATCCCTGACGTAGATTTGGTAATCAAGTAAATATCACAGGATAACACTTTTATCAGTTTGTGACTTACCTTGATAAATTGACGAAGAGTAAAGATGAATGCAGGTGAAAGCTCCGTCCACTGATCTGTGCTGGCAGGATCACAGTCGGAGTTCAAATCGTCTTTCTGAGTTGAATCGTCTTCTTACTCGTTCTTCTCACGTAATAAAATATTAAAGTAATGTAGTTAAACCTTTAATGTAGCCTAATGTTAATTATTTTTTACTGCGCGCCTGTTGATGGAAATCGATGAGTTGTGATTTTCCTGCGAGTTGTGACTGTGAGCGGGCTCAAGCACGTGACTAGACTGAAAAAAATACTGTATTATCCCGTAAGACTGAACAGTAGCTTGCCGTTATTATTTTGCTTGTAAAATTCAGCGTCATTTACAGCATTCAACTGTATTTGTGAATAACGGTAAATTACTGTTCAAAATTTCCCGTATTTTTACAGGATTTTTTTACAGTGTACATATAACGCAAAACCAGCAACAACACACAAAGACCAATAAGCCATAGGCCTACATATAACCCAAATAGTGTGCAACGCGCGTGTGCCCAAAATGTCAACAATATTAAAGTTTATGCAGGAGGCAAATGCCTGCTGGCATTTTTCTTTAAGCAGTCATGACAGGGATTTTCAAAATAATCACATTTCACCTCCTCAAATTACTGTTACAAATCTCTTTACATCACTTTCTTATGTGCATACACACACAAATGAAATGTCCGCAAGCACATTATATCATCAGCAGGTTCGGCATCTTAAATAATGACTAAAGAGCAAATGAAGCTTAACTTACGTTTCAGAAACGCGCACGACAGGCCTTCATTGCAGCAAAGGTCTTCTGCATCCTCTATTTCGATTCTCTGTGCCAGTTCATGTTCTATGGAGATTGTTGCCAGTCCATTAAGTCTGTTCCCTGTTCACAAAACGTTCCCCATTCAAAGCAATCGGAATGTCACATGAAACAGCCAGCCACCATTGTCAGCGGGCCGAGCCGCCGTATTCAAGCACCGAGGGCGCGCGCGTGCGGATTTCAGTTTCCCGAGCCCACAAAGTGCGGCGAAAACATTTCCGGTGTAACTGCCACGGTTCAGCTCGTCTGCGACAACCTTTGCGGCATCCATCTTCATTGAATTCTGATATCAGTAAGAGCAGGAGCAGAGCGCTGCATAATAAGTAGCCACGCTGTTGGGGTGCGGGCAGAGGTGTAGTGGTAAAAAAAGAGGTGGGTAAACTATAAATTCTGGTGGACCACGACGTGGTCACCCGGTAACGTGGCCACTGCCTACCGGTGTGTAGGCCTATGTCTACTGATGACATTGCTATAGGGATGGCTTGACATTAAGCCTTTTCATACGCTTGTCCTTTGGACAAGTAAATCTGTCATTCACTTGTCCGAGTAAAAAAGTTGCTCGTCCGGATTTTTTTTTTTTTTTTTTTGTTAATTTATTCTGAAACAATATTCTCATCAGTGTTCAATCAGCTTTGATATTTAAAGCGGCATATTGTAATATCTGCACCTTTAAAGGGCATCCCCTCCACCAATCTTATTAAATGTAGATGCTTCATCTTTCATTTTAAATTCCTAAATGTGTTCAATAAATTAAATTATTTCGAATAATAAGACATTATAGGGCTGTTACCCTAAGTAGGGCTGATCAAATTAAATAATTTACACTGAAAAATTACAATTGCATAAAATAATGTTATGAAATTTATTTAAATTTACATATAAGAAACATTGGAAAATGCTACTTTTAAACATAACACTAGGTGGCGGCAGGCGACCGTCTTAATGAGTGAGTGAGTCATTCATTCATTCATTCATTCAAACGATTCTTTCAAACGGCTGATTCATTCAAGAATGAGACATGTTTATGAATGGGTCATTGAATCTTTGACTCAATCGATTCGTTCAAAATGCTGAATAATTCAGTAATGAAAACAGGATGAGTGCTCCTGTGAGATGCGCCGTGGTTCTGCTGTGATTTTTGGTTGGAACTATTTTCGCTGCTGAAACAGAACAAAAACAGCCAATATTGCATCTAAAATGTAAGTGACTTAATTTTAACTGTTTATTGAACTGTTGTAGGAAATCAATGTCACATTTTCAATCGTGATGGTGTTCAGGAAAAATAATTGAGGTTGCTTAACATATGTTAAAATATAAAAACTCCACATTTAGATTTGTTATAGGAAGTATGTTGTTAACTGAGTGTGTGTGTGTGCTGCGCTCATGTGTGTTTGTCCTCGCGAGGCTGCGCGAGCGTCAACAGCGCGTCAGTAATAGTCAACAACACTCAGTAATGCAGCGCAATATGAAATAGTTTTATGAAAGAGACAACCTATGAAACTAATAAGGAATATGAAACTATACGACATAAGCTTAATTTAAAATGTCTTAGGAACGGCAGGCTATTTAGTGGTGGATAAACGCAATTTAGAGGTGGATAAACGCACTTTGGAGGTGTGCGTTTATTTCCGAATATTGGGAGGTGCGTAAACGGCGTTTACGTGCGTTTAGCCTCCACTACATCCCTGGGTGCGGGGGCAAAAACGCGGGCGGCTATTCAGTATTGAAATACACACAGACAATGACTGACGCGTGTGACGTGTGCGAGATGGCGCCAGTGTGTTTGTCGGCTTGCCGTCAGCTCCGTCAACTTCTACTATGTTTGTTTGTGTTGTCACTTACGCTATGTCGGTACTGTTCTGTTGCTGCTACTGTTGCTGCTCCAAGGTCCTACAATCAGAAAACTTTGTTGGATCTCAGAAACACAATGGTGACCCCTGCTCTTTACGATGGATGTCACCCTCCGTTTATTTACCCCATCGCTGAGTGCGTCATTCGGCTACCTTGCTGTATCTCTAACCGAAGGAAGCGTCGGAGGCGCCGAGGCAAACGTGGAGGCGTCCGGGTGAAGATCAGGAGAGGAGCGAGTCCCTGCCAGCTGTCTGCAGACATTCTAGGTCGGAAAGATCTCTACCTGGCTCGACGTTCGTGGGATCTGAGGTACTCTTGTCATGTTTACATCACCCTAGATCGACCCCAAATGCCTGTTAGCCCTGCCCAACCGAGATTGCGTATCCGTAGCGGCGGGGTAAACTCGCGGAACATCCGCCCTTTGGAATACTCTCGTTGCCCCCAGGCTGCTGTTTACTCAAATGCAAAAGTGGCCCTGGTCAATAGCAGGTCAGTGTCTAACAAGACTTTCGTTCTGAACGACTTTTTTTCTCGTCATAATCTGGACTTCCTGTTTTTAACCGAGACATGGATTAGCGCTGGAGTTGGCCAGTCTTCTGTTTTTAGTGAACTTTGCCCAACTAATTGTTCATTTTTACTTTCCCATCTTGTGTCACTGTATGATCGTCTCCTTATACTTGGTGACTTCAATATCCATGTTTGTTGTCCGGATAGACCTATGGTTCGCGAATTCTGTGGTGTAATAGATGCTTTTGGCCTTACTCAACATATAGATAAAGCTACTCATAAACTGGGACATGCACTTGATCTAATTTTATCTTATGGTTTTATTGTTGATAATATTGTGATTGAGGAGGCTACTTTCTCTGATCATAAGCCCATTATATTTGACATCACCCTTTTCAGTCCCCTGCAAACTGTCAGAGTTCAGGATCATTACTCTCGCCAGATACATTCTCTTACGGCAGCTCAGTTTGCTGATAGTTTTTTGAGTGAAAATGTTGCATCTACTATTGCAACAGCGGCATCGTTCTCCTCTAGTCCGGATGAATTAGTTACCCTTTTTCACTCATCTTGTTCTTCCATACTTGACTCTGTAGCACCTTTCACATACACTCGCCCCAAATTAAAATCCCTTTATTGGTTAGACGAGGATACACGCTCTCTTAGGCAGACCTGTCGTAAAGCTGAAAGGAAATGGAAAAAGGATCATCTCAATGTTTCCTTTCAAATTTTTAAATCTGCATTAGCTTCTTTTCAGGCAGCAGCAAAAATAGCCAGAGCAAAGCACCTCTCTGATTTGATCAGTAAACACTCAAACAGACCAAAGATTTTATTCAGCACTATAAACTCTGTTATCAATCCCTCAAATTTCCCAGTTGTTAATGCATCCACTGATACCTGCGAGAAATTTCGTAAGTTTTTTACTAATAAAATTGAGAACTTTAGATCAGTGTTTACCCCAACCTCACCTGTTACTCCGCCTGGTTGCTCAGGTGTACTAGCTACTTTTAACCAATTTCAGCCCATCTCTCTCACTGAATTGAGGAATTTAGTTTCACATATGAAACTTACTACTTCATCTTATGATTCTATCCCCTCTTCTATTTTAAAGGATGCCTTTGATGTAGTTGGCCCTCCATACAGGTCATCTTAAATTCATGTCTTGCTTCCGGTACTGTCCCTATGTGTTTTAAGCATGCGGTTGTCCAACCCCTGCTCAAAAAACACAATCTCGATGTTAAATGCCTAAATAATTACCGTCCCATTTCTAAGCTTCCTTTTATTTCTAAAGTTCTGGAAAAAGCTGTTTTGTCACAGCTGCTACCCTTTTTAACCACCAACAATATACTAGAACCTTTTCAATCAGGTTTTAGATCACTTCATAGTACTGAAACAGCTTTGCTCAAAGTAACCAATGATCTTCTTCTTACACTAGACTCAGGTGATAATGCCATCCTGATATTATTGGATCTTAGTGCCGCCTTCGACACCGTTGATCACAACATCCTCCTTACTCGTCTTGATCAGCAGGTGGGCATTAGGGAGACCGCGTTACTTTGGTTCCGTTCCTATCTCAATGATAGGACTTTCTCAGTATCTATTGGCAAGTTCTCCTCATCTTCTGCTTCCGTTTCATATGGGGTCCCTCAAGGGTCCATCTTGGGTCCTATGCTTTTTAGTCTGTATATGCTCCCACTGGGTAACATCGTAAGGAAGCATAACATCTCTTTTCACCTCTATGCGGATGACTCACAACTCTACTTGCCTTTAAAATCCAGGGACTCCATACAATCTCTTCTGGTCTGTCTCGAAGATATCAAAACTTGGATGGCTAACAACTTTCTCCAATTAAATAGTGACAAGACAGAAGTCATTATTTTTGGTTCTCCCAAGGCAAGATGCAGTGTGGTGGAAAATTTAGGTCACCTCACCCCATTTATCAAACCTTATGCCAGAAATTTGGGTGTCATTCTTGACTCAGAACTCTGCCTTGACAAACAGATTAGTTCTGTTGTCAAGAACAGTTTTTACCAGCTCAGAATGATTTCCCGCCTGAAGTCATTCCTATCTCGTGACGATCTTGAGAAAGTTATCCATGCCTTTATTACATCACGGCTGGATTATTGTAATTCCCTCTACTTTGGCCTCCCACAATCATCACTCAGACGTCTGCAGTTGGTACAAAACGCAGCAGCGCGTCTTTTAACTGGCACTAGGAGGCGTGAGCACATCACCCCCATTCTGGCCTCCTTGCATTGGCTCCCAGTTCTTTTTAGGATTCAGTTTAAAGTTTTATTGTTTGTTTTTAAGGCACTTAATGGGCTCGCCCCAACTTATATCACCGACCTTGTACAGCCATACTCAGCTCAAAGGTCACTGAGATCCTCAAACAAAGGGCTCCTGCTTGTGCCGCGCTCACGGCTTAAGCAGAGGGGTGACAGAGCTTTTGCAGTTGCTGTTACACGGTTGTGGAACCAGCTCCCTCAGGATATTAGATCTGCCCCCTCCATTGCTCTATTTAAATCGAGGTTAAAAACTCATTTTTATTCCATGGCCTTCATTGTTTCCTAACCTGGCACTCCGGTTTGTTCTTTGTATTTCTGTGTTGTGTGCCCAGATATTGAATGTTTTCTTTTTATTAATGTTTTATGTTTATGACCACTGATTCCATGTGTTTTTAATTTCTGTCTTTTTAGTTATTCATTGTACAGCACTTTGGTCAGTTCTGCGCTGTGTGTAAATGTGCTTTATAAATTAAAATTACTTACTTACTTACTTACTTACTAATGACACGCCCCTACTGCATACTAGAATCTCCGAAAAACAAGCCGATTTCAACCTCAAAATGTACGCTTTTAAATATACCAATACTGTTATCTCAAACATGGAGAGGCTTCTTCATGATCTCAACTAACAGATTCTGCAAAAAAGCGGAAATCACAAATTTTGGGAAAAAAAGCTTCTTTCTCAAGTTGTGCTGCCGACTTGTGTCCCTGGATTCCGTAACGGGTCACATATATTTATGACGCTGTTGTAAAGAAAAAAAATAAATGAATGACCATAACATTTTCATATTGTATTGTAGAATCATCAATCACATTTTTGTGTCGAAATATATCAAAATAAAATGATATATATAGGCTATATTAAAATATAAAAACAAAAAAAACATTTGAATTGACAGTGAGGACACTACCCGCGGTTATGCCACTCAGTTTGCCGTGCCCTGGGCGTCCAAAAGGTACACGAATGGGTTTACATTGGAGTTAATGGAAAGCTCTGTGCATCTCATATTGACGCTAAAGGGTGCCATGGGCGTTGGTAGTAGACGCCAACGGACGTAACAAAAGCGTAAGTATACGACGCCCTGGGAATGAGAACGGGTTGTAAAGCCCTGCGTACTAGGCTACTTTTCGTAAACGGAGCGTGACACCTTCAAACACGAATCTCGGTAAGCGCGTGTGAAAGTATGCGTCTTTTATGGCAAGCCAAAGTGTTCATAAACGCCTGGTCGGGTGTCTGATTGCACACTGACACGTCAAAAGCGTGCGACTTGCCATAAAAGCGCGCATTCTTAAAAAAGCCACTTTGTGGTCACGGTTTTTTGCATCAAAACGTGCGTCCTCGACGTGTGATCTGCTATGTAAAACGCACGCTTGCAATGTGCGCTTTGGGGACACCGAAAAAGCGTGTGTTTTTATTAAAGCGTGTTTTTGTTAAACACGCGTTTATAATAACAAAAATGGGCGCTGAAAACGTGTGTTTTGACTAGGACAAAACGCACGCTTTTGACGTGTAAACAGTTAAACCAAACAGGCAGTACAAACGTGTGTGAAGTTTCCAACCAGGCGAAAAGGATGTGTGAAATACGAGTTAAAATCAGTTTGAATGGGTCAGTCTCATTGGCTGCTGAAGGCTTGGGTCTAACCATTTCTGTGGGCTTTGGGGGGTTTAGCTACTGTTCATAGACTACCACCATTTAACATGCCATAGATCAGGTTATTCAGCCCATCTATTTTGTCCTTTTTTGAAGAACTTATAGAAATAATATATTGAAATAAATTTATCAAAATTTAGATATAAATAAAATTGCCATGTTTTTCTTCGCTCATGCCTTTGTCCCTATGTGGTTTAGGTCTCTTGTATTATCATTAAACCCAAGCAAAACAGCATGGAATTATCGATGGCAAATTTTACAGAGGAGGGGATTAAATTAGTGAGTTATTATAATCCAATAGTTATCATTTAA